>CM026275.1:17633672-17753170 GCA_014851415.1 Cnaphalocrocis medinalis | reverse complement strand
GATTTATCTATACTATTAATAAAGAGGTAACGCCTCGGCCTGTGACTGACTGACTGACTGACTGACTGACTGATCTATCAACGCCCAGCCAAAACAACTGGACCTAAATCATGAAATTGGAACATAGGTAGTTCTTACTATGTAGGCGCGCACTAAGAAGGGGTTTTGCGAAATTTCACCCCCTAAAGGGGTGAAAGGCGGGGGGTTTACGTTAGTATGAAAGTCTTTCAATTTTGATGTAGAGATTTGAAAATTTGGACTATGGTTATTTGTCAAAAATAAAAATTTACCTGTTTTAGTTTTTTTTTAGATTCATGCATAAGGGGTATGAACATGGGGGTTAAAACAATGTATGGTGAGATTTATTATTTTTTAAAGCTAGAGTCTTGAAAATTGGTATTTGGGTTTTCCATACAAATTAACTGAAAGTAATTTCAGAATTTTTTTTTCTTCAGCTTACCAAAGGGGTGAAAGGGGTTAAAACGTCGTATGGAAAATTCGTCATTTTTAAAGCTAGAGCTTTGAAAATTGCTATTTGGGCTTTGCATGCAAATGTAAAGAAATTGAATTCGGCATTTTTTTCTTCAACCTAAAAAGGGGAGAAAGGGGGATAAAACACCGTATTGTCAATTTTTAAAGCTAGATTCTTGAAACTGGTATTTGGGCTTTGCCCACAAATGTAATTAATGAAAGTGAATTCGTTATTTTTTTCTTCAACCTAAAAAGGGGGGAAAAGGGGGTTGGAACGAAGTATTGTCATTTTTTGAAGCTAGAATCTTGAAATTGGTATTTAGGCTTTGCATAGAAATTTATAAAAGTCCCCCCTTCCCCTTATAGGGGTGAACGGGGGAACTGATTAAATTTGACAAAGTAAAGTTATAGAGTTTCCAACATTTTTTAAATCGAATCTTTTTGAGATTCCTTCATTAAGGTTTACGATCACCAAATTATCAATCCTATAAGTATCAGCAAAATTTCTTTTTTGCTAATTACTTTAATTGTGGTGAATTCTACTTCGTTCAAAAAATTAAAATACCGAAGCGAAGCGAGGGCAGGCCACTAGTGTGGTATAAGGTGCCTCCATTAGATTGGAAAACCTTGGTACAAAGGTACCTCCATTAAATTGGATATTATGTGGTATAAAGGTGCCTCCATTAGATTGGAAACCTTGGTACAAAGGTACCTCCATTAAATTGGATATTAGTGGTATACAAAGAGATGTACCTCCATTAAATTGGAAAGCACTAAAATCGCAAGGTATGTTTTATTTATTTCAAGTCGCCCTACTAACTTATCATGGACGTCACACGGCTTACCACCTTTAGAGAAATTGGAGTTAGAGGGTGACAGTGCGTCTTTAGGCCAACGTGGGAAAAATGGAAACGGTCTTTGCGGATTATTTAGAAGCAGCAGATATCACTAGCGACGTGAAGAAAATAGAGATTTAAAAAAACGGGTTTTGTGTTAACATTTATTATCTGCGATTGATTTTATTTTGATGCGGCAGACAGTGGTAAGTATATGCAATCTCACGGAAATATGTTTCCCACCGACAGTTTGACTCAATAGACACGGATATTTCACAAGATAGGATACATTGGGCTTGTTAATATTTTAAAACAATATTGGACGTCCCTATGAGCTAACTTAGGATGCCTAGTCTCTGGTTTAATTGGTCTAAATTGCACTATGTAACGCGGTTGGTTACAAAAAGTAGTCCGTTAGAATTGGAAATAGGATTGGGAAGGTCGCGCTACCTTGACCGTTGAATCTGATGTTTTCTGACTGCTCAGAACCGGAAGTAGGTTTAGATGAAGCTAGTGCTTTAGCCGTAGAGAATACTAGAAAAATGCATTTACGATAAACCTAGGTTTGATTGTAACAAAGTAAAGCTTAAAAAGTTCTCTGTTTGTGATTTTTATTCCTGAAAAATGGAGGAACGCAATCAGGTCAAATTAGACCCGGAGTTTAAAGGACCGTTTAAGGTGGTGGAAGCCCTAGATGGTGACCGTTACACGCTAAAAGCGCTAAATTCTAATCGAACCCACAAATATGCACACGATAGGATGCGTAGGATGCCAGTAGGTCATGTACCAGTCGAGGTTGAAGTAGAGATACATAGTGAGCCTAGTGTTGAAAAAAAAGCGCCTTAGTGTGTGAGATGGTGGTAGCTTGAGTGGGTGCTCTAACGGCCGTAAAAGAGTCGACCGTACCAGCAGTCATTGCGTAGTCGTGGCCGGTAGAAATCGGCGTCTCTTGGGGAAACCTAAAGAGGTGCGTGATGCGCGTTTGGCTCTGGCGGAGGTCGTGGTCTGGGCAGACCGTAGTGTGTAGTCGGTGGGCGATGCACACGTGAGCGTGTGGATGCTCGTATGGGGAAGGCCAGGAGTGTTTTCAGTTCGGCCGTGGGGCCGTGCGTTAGAGTGATCACTCAGGTATTTGGTAGTGTACATAGTAGATGTTGGTGATGTGAATAAATGTAGAGATCGGAGGGTACGTGACTCTGGTTATTCTTTTTCGTTGTTAAGTGTGCGATTCAATGTTGTGTTCCTATAATTAATGTAAAGTAATGGAAAGGAGCCTGAAAACCTAGCTTTATAATTGTTCCTCAAGATGCTTAATGAAGTCCTAGAAGTCAAAAGTTGCTTTATTTTTAAAATCATTTGGTAGACTTGGATGAGGTTAGACAGTTAGCTTCCGATAATATTGCAAAATCCGCGAGTAACAATAAGTCTCGATTTGATGGTACGATGTTTTGATTGAAAATGAAGAAAGGAATCAGACTGAGCTAGATTAGCATAGTTAGAGGGCCGTTTGAAATAGTTGAGATCTTGGATGGAGATCGTTATGTTCTAAAATCGTTGAGTCGAGGCGCACTTACAAATACGCGCGTGATAGGCTAAGAAAGCTCCTGATAATGACGAAGTCATTGAAGAATCGATCATGACGATGTAGAGTCCGAGAGTTCGTAAAAGTTGTTTCGGTGTAGAGATTCGGATTGCATTGAGTTTTGTGCTGGTATGTGTTGATGGCACCAGAGGTTATTCGTAGCGTAGCTCGAGAGAAATCGGTGTCTGCTCTGTGTAGTCCGTGAGTACGCGGTACGCGGATAACTCTGGTGGGTGTTGGGTTTCCTTGGGAAGCCGTGGAACCTGGAGGGTTCGGTAACGTGGCATAGAGAGATGCACGTAAATGAAGTGGGTGAAAAGACCACATGTGTTTGTATTGGTCCAAGGGGACCATGTGTTGGTTGTAAGAGACCGTGTTTGACAAAGTTGAAATGAAATCTTTCTCATTAGTTGAATGTTTGTAAAATTGCAATTGTATGTGCAACAGGACTCTATGTAGAACTTGATGATTTCTTCTCTGAGTTGTACATGGGAGTACCATGTAGTCATTGTTTATTCTCGTAAAATTATCATTACTACTACTAATTTGTTGTTATGGGACGAACGCCTTATCTCCGTGTTATTTTAATTAAAATGTTACATTGCTCTTGCTGTCTTTAACGTTACATTACATTGAATCAAATGAGGTTGATGAGAATTATTAAAGTTACGTTTTCCAATGTAGAGTGCCTTTATTGAAAATCCCTAGTAAACGAGCGTAGGTGCAATACTAGGTCAGGGAAAGTCGAGCAACGCGATGCTGTGCGGATGTGTCTCTTGATCTCGTTTCTTAAATTATAATCCAACACCATACGTGTAGAGAAGGCAAAAGATGGAGACGTAATGATAAGGAATGAAGAGACTTGACAGACGTTGAGGAGGAATATAAGTAATACACCTGAAGAGAATTGAAGGTGAGTGGAAATCCGTTCAAGAAGATGAAGGAGGAAATCATTATCCGGAGGAAATTAAATGTGATCAATATGCCATTTGTGAATCAGTAGATTAATAAAGTTTTCAATAAGGAAGAGATGTAGTGTTTGTGTAAATATACCTGTACTGTCACTGACACTGACACTGATACTGACACTACTGACACTGTCTCGTGCGCACTGTGTGGCGGGGCGCGCGTCAGTCTGGCGCGAGCCACAGGCGAGAGCGGACGCGCCGCCTGCGCATATAGTGTGTTGGCGAGCCAGTGAGTTGTGTGATATCGGAATACATTACAGCAAGCAAAAGCATACATGAGCATGAACCATCTTGCTCAATCGTACAGGACACCTAGATATGTTTTTTTTAATTATGCAAGCTTTAACGTCTTCAACTCCACTATTTTGGCTGCAACTTCACTATGAGTTTCACTTGAATATGATTTGAATAAGTATAATGTTAAAAACTTACCCAAGAACTCGTAGTAGAATTTCTAGATAAATTATCCTGTAAAAATACAATTTTATAATGTATAAATACGTACGGTAAAAATAGTTTACACATAGATGTAATACATAAGCTTACGTCTATAGCTGCTTTCATTTCGTTTGGCGATCTATTTGTGGGAACCTGCAACGAAAGACAATCATGTATGTTTCGTAAACTAGCATCATTAAACGAGAGCTACATACAAATACCCACCACTTCGTTAACGAGTATCCTGGAAGTGGTTGACATCGCCTGAAAACAAAAAAAAAAACTTTAAAATAAAATCAATCTAAATTTTATTACATACATAATTATAATTTACAAGTTGTAAGACGCCTTTCAAATCTGTTATGTAATAGGTATAATCACCATCATCACAAGCCTTCACATCTGTGGCAGATGTGTCAAACAGCATCATGCGATGTGACTCTGCAGCTGCGCTCGTGGCAATAAAGTTATTAACGATGGAGAGGCTGGTCTTCGACGTGGAATAATATATAGTTTAAGGTTTTGTATATATTTACTGAGCAGAAGTATGACAATAACAGTGACACGCACTGACACTGACACCAAAGTTTCTTCCTTTTCCATAGTCAACACTCTTCCCCCCCGGGATGATAGGGTAAGCGCGCACCATCGTTAATAAAGTCTTATGCGGGAGTGAACCTTGACCGGGAGTGAACTAGGTGTCGCCACCGTCCATGAGTACATATACGAAGTCATTAGCTCCCACTAGATAAATTAATTTAACTGGTAAAAAGTGTTCAATTCAAGAAGTTTTTGTGCAAAAACAATTGTCCAAACAACAACTCACGTTTTGATATAAGAAATTCAACAATCCAGTGAACTTTTTAGCTGATAACTAATAAAATAGTGTTAACAATTAAGGAAGCTAAAGTGTTTGTGACAGTGTTTTGGGGTAACTGTGGTAAATCTTTTCAAACTGTACCTGCCCCGTGTACTAATAAAAATCCTTGCGTAGGATATAGACTGCAATTTCGCCCACTGAGTACAGTGGCCGCGTAGCCGAATGGTAACGCGTGTTGGCCGCGCGCAGCATTCCCCGAGTTCAAACCCGGCCGGAGACATCTTTTTGTGTGAATTAAATATAAGTAGCTTCTTCTCAGCGAACCTCGTAGTAAATATACGAGTGTCCTTTACTGATAAAATAAAGAACGGGTACTTACACACCTGCCGTTTCACAATACAAAGCAAGAATAGTTACCTAATTCAAGATGATTTCATGTGTAGGATGTTTGAGCGAAATACGAGGTAATAGTGGGCGTATGGATTGCGCACGTTGTAAACAATGCTTCCACAATGCATGCGTTAATATACAAGATAAGCAATATAAGTTGATGTCAACAACACAGAAAGCCAGCTGGGTGTGCCCCGATTGTCATAATAAACAGCCCAAAGGCGATAATACAAATACACCCGTTTCGATAAAGACGGCATCGGCTTCGGCGGCTTCGTCAACTAACGTTATGACACGGAAAGGAATCAAAGCGGCGGGTGAGACACTCGCTGCCCCTCAAGCACCAAGTGGCGCAGGCGGAAGCCTCACGGCAGCCTCAGAAATTCGTGATATTGTGAATGAGGCTTTGAAAGTCTGGTCTAGTGGCATTAATAACCAGCTAAAGGAAATAAGGAATGAAGTGGTTAGTCTCAAAGAGTCACTGTCTTTTTTAATGAACAGTTTGAGCAGCTTAACACAGAGGTAAAATTTCAGAAAGCAGAAGTTCAACGTCTTAGTGAAGAAAATAACTCACTACGAACTAATGTAAATAAGCTCACCGCTCAATACAACCAAATAGACCAACTGTCTCGCGCGCTTAATTTAGAGCTGCAGTGCGTCCCCGAGCGCAAGGACGAAAATGTCACTAAGATAGTTCAACAGTTAGGCAAGGTTGTAAACTGCCCTATAAACGTAACCGACATCTCACACTGCACTAGAGTGGCTAAAATGAATCCGAAGAGCACCAGGCCACGTAATATTCTAGTGAGATTTACAAATCCGCGCCTTAGAGACTCCGTTCTGGCTGCTGCTGTTAAGTACAACAAGACCCATCCGAATGACAAGTTGAACTCATCTCACTTGGGACTCAGTGATGAAGCGAAGCCATCTGTTTTTGTCGCTGAAAACTTATCACCCGAAAACAAGGCTTTACATGCAGCGACTCGGGCTTGCGCTCGAGAACGCCACTATCAATTTGTGTGGGTACGAAACGGCCGCATTTTTGTTCGTAAGGACATTAGCTCACCATCGAGGATTATCAAGGACATAAATTGTTTAGATTCTCTGTAGTAGTTAGCTTCAGTAAAACTACCATATACATGCTCCTTATTATCATCTAGTTATAAAATTTTTTTTAAAAGCATATTATCAAAATGTAAGAGGTCTCAGAACCAAATGTGAAAATCTTTACTTAAATGCACTTCAAAACTCATATGATCTGATTATTTTAACCGAATCATGGCTGAATGATACTGTCTTTGACCATGAGCTCTTGGATGACCGTTACGATATCTTTAGGCGGGACCGCAGTTCCTCAGTGACCTCACAAACCAGAAAAGAGGGAGGAGGTATTCTTGTAGCAGTCTTGAAAAAATACAGTGCGTTAAGGAAACGTAAGTGGGAGTCCACATGTGAAGATTTATGGCTTAGTATACAAATAGGAGGAAATAAATCAGTTAAAATAAACATCTGTGCCGTATATATCCCTCCACCTGTCTCGCATGATTATTTAACAATTTTCCTCAATAATCTAACTGATGTTATGAACAACCAAGTACCACATAATTCATCAACACTGCTGGTAGGTGATTTTAACTTTCCCAATATAGTTTGGGAAATTGGACATAACATAAATTATTTTACTCCTAGACCTCAAGGTGGGACAATTGATAACGCTTTCCTGGATGAAATCTCGTTTAATAATCTTAAACAATATAACAACACTTTAAATGCTAATAACCGTGTCTTAGATTTGGTGTTCATGGACAGTGCTAATACCTTGAAAGTAAGTAAAGCTGAATACTCTCTGATTGAATTGGATCCCCATCACCCAGCTCTGGAATTGGACATTACAATTGGAGGTAAAGTCAAATCACTGAAGTCAAATCGCGTCCCACTACCAAATTATTCAAAGTGTGATTTTGACGCCGTCAATGAAGAACTTGCGGGAATAGTATGGCCCGTAGTGTGGTCTGATCTCCGGGACATTGACTCATTGGTAGGTGAATTCTACAGGACAGTCTCACCTATTATATTAAAACACACCCCATATCGTAAGCCTCATTCTGAAAGATATCCCTTGTGGTATAGTACAGCTTTGATAAAGTGCTTGAAAGAAAAAGAGAAATACCATAAAAAATATAAACTCCATGGCAATCCCCGAGACAGATTAACATTTGAGCTTCTTAGAGATCGTAGTAAAAGCATGATCAGAAGCTGTTTTGACAGCTTCAAGCGAAACGCAGCCGCTAATCTTCGGACTAATCCCAAGTTTATATGGTCTTACCTAAATGGGCTTAAAAGAAACAGTAACTCCGTTCCATCGCAAATGACAAGAGGGGACAGGACAGTTAATGGTGGTCGGGAGATTTGTGATCTTTTTTCAGAGCATTTTCAATCAATATACAATGAGTCTTCTGACATTGTCATGCCTTCTGTCGACCAAGCAGTCTATGGAGGATGGGTGAATAATATGTTGACCATCAGTTCATATACGGTGTCCGAAATTGAGGTTAAAAAAGCATTGCTTGGACTGAATGGTAGCAAAGGGGCTGGCTTGGATGATTTACCACCAATTATCATGAAAAGATGCGCACACAATCTCTCCGTACCACTTACGTTTCTTTTAATATATCTCTTAGCAGCGGTACTTTTCCGCTATTATGGAAGAGAGCACGTGTTACCCCCATATTTAAAAAGGGAGATCTCGCTGAGGTGTCTAATTATAGACCAGTTTCCATACTTCCCGCCCCCGGTAAAGTTCTCGAGTCCCTTGTGCAGCAAAAAATGTATTGGCATGTCAAGGAACGCTTACATCCAGACCAACACGGCTTCCAACCAAAAAAGTCAACAACGTCTAATTTGGTTGCTTTTGTAAATGATGTAGCTAGTGCACTGGACAAGAAGAAAGAGGTGCATAGCATCTATACGGACTTCAGTAAGGCCTTTGACCTAATAAACCATGACTTACTTATAAATAAAATTATGCTTATGGGAGTGCATGGATCATTGTTGAGATGGTGCGAGTCATACCTAAGGAATCGGTCACAGTTGGTGTCACTTAGAGGATATTCATCGACGGCGAGAGAAATCCCCTCAGGCGTGCCACAAGGATCTCACATAGGACCCTTATTCTTTCTCATATTCATTAACGACCTGGCAGATAGGATCACTTGTAGCTTTAAGATGTACGCGGATGACCTTAAGTTATATAAGACTATCGACTCCCAACTCGACGTTATAGCACTACAGAATGAGTTAGATACGGTAGGGGACTGGTGTTATCACAATCATATGATCCTTAATGCCCAGAAATGCTTTCATATGAAAATGACCAGAAGAAAAAATAGAACTCCAGCAAGGTATACTTTGAATAATGAACCTTTAGCCGAAGTTAATGAAATTAGAGATTTGGGTGTACTGGTTGACAGCACGCTAAGTTTAGAAGCCACATAGACGTGATTATAAAAAAGCCTCTAAATTATCTGGTTTCATATCGAGGCAAATAAAAGCATTTAGGAACCCTGACTTGATTATCCCGGTGTACAATAGCGTGGTGCGTAGTACTCTGGAATACGCAAGTCCAGCATGGAATCCTGGGTACTCATGTCATTCTAATAGACTCGAGAAAATACAGAAAAGATTCATTCACCAACTTGCATATGCCAATAACCAATGCAGAAAACTTGACTCCTATGAAGCTAGATTGAAGCATTATAAAGTAGAATCACTGTCCAGAAGACGGATATCATCTGACATCATGTTTTTGTACAAGATTATTCATGGTCTTATCAGCTGTCCGGAGGTTCTAAGACATATATCTATTGCGGTTCCACGACCCAGCAGTCGTCTGTGTAATCGAAAAACGTTTGTCCCACCATATTACAGGACAGTATCAGGTCAGCATTCGCCATTGTATAGGTTGATTAGCAACTACAATAATGTCAGAACCTCTTTGGATATTTTTCATGGTTCTGTGGCCTCGGCAAAGGCCCATTTAAAGCTTGCCGTATTGAATTGATTTTGTCTAGTAGTAGTTAGTTTGTATAAGAGTTTGTATTGTTTATTTATTTTTTTACTCCTAGTTCCAATGTACGCACTTACTGCATGCAGTGTTCACTGTTTTTAGAATGAACGTCTAGATGTGTTAATTATAAAGTTACGATGCCATGTAAACGTTACATTCCGTTTGTGAACCAAATAAAAAAAACCTTACGTCCACACTTTCAGCAGGCGAATAGGTAGAATACATCAATGTAATTTAATTAGACTTTATTGTATAACGAAGTCGCGTTGTTTACTTACGTCAGCGTCACTTTTGAAGCCCACTTGCCCGGGGCCGTGAGGAGGCGCGAAGTTTTTCTCCTGTAATGTGTATCATTTATTATAACAATATTATGCGTATTTATTTGCGTATAAATAGATATAAAATACATAAGTCGCATCAGTTTTGACGGTTATGTGTATCAGCATTAACGAAAGTGGCATAGATATATAGGTATATTAATAGTTCAGACAAGACTACATTAGACAAAAATAGGCAATGTTGCCTTACACGCCAAAGTAGTGGCTTCGATTCTCCGGTCAAACGTTCGTGTGATGCGCACTTGTCTTGAAATTCAAATAAACTATCACATACAATGCATCAAAAATGCAAATAAAACATCACATGATTACTGGACAGCCCCTAAGTGCTTAAGCTACTTTGTATGGTATCCAGAAAATGTATGATATACTGCATGAATTAATATAATTAATAAATAGATAAATAATAATAAATAAAATGTTTATTCAGATTAAAATACTGTCTCAAACAAACTTATGAGCAAAACAAGATATAATATAAAAGTACACAAGAAATTTCATTTGCCTGAACTAGGATGCCCTGTGTTTCAGGCTAAGAATAGGACATACAACCTTTCATTATAAACAAACAAACAATTTAAGATTATTACAAAACTCAATTACACTATGGATACAGTTGTATTGTAATTGACTTGACTAACCAAGTTCTTGTTCTGGTTAATGTCGCAAGTAGCGCGCGGCGTCAGCGAGTGCGTCTGCGACGCGACGCTGACGTTGTCGGGCGCCGGGCAGTGCTGGGGACACGTCAAACATCACATTGAGACAGGGTTCCTACGCTTTTGAGATAAGTTAGCCCTATGTGGGACTCTGTCGATATGTTAGACACCATATTTTGAACCCTATGTGTTGGAGATAAGATCTAAAACCAATCAATTGTATTTATACCTACTGCTTATTAACGCTTAACTAGTGTACGTCTTATAACGCCCATAGACACCTGCAACACCAGTAGAGTCACAAGTGCGCTGCCAACCTTTCACCCCGTTTTTGTCTCCGGTTTTGGCCTCCGGCGCCTTCAAACACTCGCAGAAACACAGCGCAGGCGCTACTTTTCTCTGGTCTTCTGTAAGGCCGTGGTATCACTCCAGTCGAGCCAGACCGTTCATGCCGAGGCGTGGCTCTCCCACGGTCAATTTGAATGAGGTTGTAAACTTATAAGTGCACGTGACTGGAAAGCGCTTACCATCGGGTGTACTGTCTGCTCGTCTGCCATCTGTCACAAATAAATAATGGAACATTAACAAAATAACTTTTCTCGCGCGGTTTCTCGGGAAACCCAAAACCTATACCTTTCACAAAATAGCTTGATACGCAAGACAGTAGCACGGAGTTTTATACGTTAGAAAGAGACTAATTTGAAAAATTTATGATTTGACATTTCGTGACAGCTGTCACTGGTGAACTAAACTATAGAGAAGGTTCCGCGGAACCCATATTGGGATTCTTTACCATCAGGTGATAGTTGCGCAAACTATTTCATTTTAGCAAATACTTGATGAATGTCTCCCAAGATTCGGTCCGTATGGGCGTATGTAGGGAGGACCATTTCATTGTGTCAAATAATATACCTATTGCATGTTAAGTATTTAGCACTATGTCATATTTACTGTTCTGGTAATTTGTGTTTCTTTTTTCTTTGTTTTGTTTGTGGTCAATAAATGCTTACTTACTTACTTACCACAGCTGGCGGAGGGACACCCTATTATATTAGAAAATACCTACGTCTTACTCATAATTTCCCACTACACACTTTATCAATGAGGTTGGCGAACTGATGCAGGATATGATTAACTTCATGGCATGAGATTAAAATACCGACGGGTTGATATGTTTTTGGCGATCTCTCAACTCTGTCTACAATGTCGGCACATCTGCGTCCACGTCATGAATGGGATTATTTCGTGATAGATCACTTACATAGTGGAAAAAAACATTAGGCCCTGGGGGGCAATTCTCGTGAACTCGACATTGAAGCAAAAGCAAGAGATTTTATACATTCGTATAAAATCTTATACGTCTAATTTTATACGTCTATACAAATTTCTATTTCTATTCTATGTCGAGTGCACGAGAATTGCCCTCCCCCCTCTTCTTTTGGAGGGAAACAATCCTAAAAAATTAAACTTTTTACTTTAAGGAAATATTCCTTTATTTTTCAATAGAAATAATTCACACACATCGGTAATTATCGTAAGCCCTCGCTCAAGTTGACGTTTTTGCATGGTTACCCCTAGAAAAGTATAGTAGTCGATGGTAAATATTATGACTTTGACACGTTACAATATTAGCTCTTAATAGCCAAAGTAACACGACATTCAACCTTGAGTAGGTCCCAAATGAAAACTCGTGACTGTACGTAATGAACGCGCACTCACATCGTAGTCGTAGACGGAATACTTCTTGGGTCTCTTGAGGTGCTTCTCCAGGTCCTCGGACAGGCGGTCGTTGTAGTGGTCCTCCGCCGAGATCTGCGCCAGGCAGCGCGAGCCGCGACGTGCGCGCCCGCACGCGCTCGTGCTGGCCGCCTCCTCCGTCGACAGCGGCTCCTGGTGTTAAATAACAGCCTTAATACCGTCTCACTGCACTTTTTCGCATACAAATGACAAGAAAAGCGGAAAGACCCGTACTAAGGAGAGAGCTGCCCGAGCCCAGTATGTCCTGTATTAGTTCACGCCCCAAATAGGCTTAATACCGTCTCACTGCCTATGGTCCTCCTAGCCGTATTCGGCGATGGCGACCCTTACTTATCTCGAGCATGTGCTCTTATATGACTTGCGAGTCCAAACTTTGTCTTGAAGACCCGGTCGCAAGCTTGGCAGTAGAGCTGACCGGCGGTGTTGTAGGTGTAGGTGTAGGAGGGCTTGGGGCGCGTTTTCCGCACCAACATTGTCGCACAAAAATTACAAGAAAAGCGGAAAGACCTATCTAAGGAGTATGCCCGAGCGCACAGTCATGTCCTGTATTAGTTCACGCCCCAAATAGAGAGAGGTGAAACAGAAATGGGACAGAAATAGAGATATGTTCATATCTGTAATCCCATGTCTGTTTCCGTCCCATATCTGTAAAGTGTGTCTGTGTGTGACTCTCTAGTCAATGAAGCGCCAAACGTGAAAGAACCCCGTGCAAGTACCTGTTACGACTCTGTGCCCCTGCATACGGAAATAGAGCTTGTCTTAAATGGGTATGGTCTATTATTCCGTTGTGCACTACGTCACATACGCATAGTCGCCCCCGAACCTACGCATTGGGAATGAAAAATTATCGAACTCTCTATGGAATGTTCGAAAAGCTACGAGTAACATCAAGAACTGTGTGGACGTCTCTCGGTACCCCGCAACATACCGATGGCGTTTCCCAGGATTCGGTCCGTATGCCAAGAAAGCAGGACGGACCATGGGAAGGTGGTGGGTCATGTTCCACTGCACCACACAAAGCGTCACCCATTGTCCAGCCTGAAAACCAGCGTTGAGTAGCTACTCCGGGCGGCTGCAGCATTATGCTGAGGCTTTTTGACCAACGAGAGGTCGACCCACAGGTCCAGCACGCCGCCTCGTCCAGTGTGTGAGTGGTGACGGTCGGCGGGTGGTACCTGCACCGCGTGGGGGTTGGTGATGGCGCGGCTGATGGCGGGCAGCAGCGAGGGGTCCACGCGCAGCATGCACCACAGGTCCAGCACGCCGCCTCGTCCAGTGTGTGAGTGGTGACGGTCGGCGGGTGGTACCTGCACCGCGTGGGGGTTGGTGATGGCGCGGCTGATGGCGGGCAGCAGCGAGGGGTCCACGCGCAGCATGCACCACAGGTCCAGCACGCCGCCTCGTCCAGTGTGTGAGTGGTGACGGTCGGCGGGTGGTACCTGCACCGCGTGGGGGTTGGTGATGGCGCGGCTGATGGCGGGCAGCAGCGAGGGGTCCACGCGCAGCATGCACCACAGGTCCAGCACGCCGCCTCGTCCAGTGTGTGAGTGGTGACGGTCGGCGGGTGGTACCTGCACCGCGTGGGGGTTGGTGATGGCGCGGCTGATGGCGGGCAGCAGCGAGGGGTCCACGCGCAGCATGCACCACAGGTCCAGCACGCCGCCTCGTCCAGTGTGTGAGTGGTGACGGTCGGCGGGTGGTACCTGCACCGCGTGGGGGTTGGTGATGGCGCGGCTGATGGCGGGCAGCAGCGAGGGGTCCACGCGCAGCATGCACCACAGGTCCAGCACGCCGCCTCGTCCAGTGTGTGAGTGGTGACGGTCGGCGGGTGGTACCTGCACCGCGTGGGGGTTGGTGATGGCGCGGCTGATGGCGGGCAGCAGCGAGGGGTCCACGCGCAGCATGCACCACAGGTCCAGCACGCCGCCTCGTCCAGTGTGTGAGTGGTGACGGTCGGCGGGTGGTACCTGCACCGCGTGGGGGTTGGTGATGGCGCGGCTGATGGCGGGCAGCAGCGAGGGGTCCACGCGCAGCATGCACCACAGGTCCAGCACGCCGCCTCGTCCAGTGTGTGAGTGGTGACGGTCGGCGGGTGGTACCTGCACCGCGTGGGGGTTGGTGATGGCGCGGCTGATGGCGGGCAGCAGCGAGGGGTCCACGCGCAGCATGCACCACAGGTCCAGCACGCCGCCTCGTCCAGTGTGTGAGTGGTGACGGTCGGCGGGTGGTACCTGCACCGCGTGGGGGTTGGTGATGGCGCGGCTGATGGCGGGCAGCAGCGAGGGGTCCACGCGCAGCATGCACCACAGGTCCAGCACGCCGCCTCGTCCAGTGTGTGAGTGGTGACGGTCGGCGGGTGGTACCTGCACCGCGTGGGGGTTGGTGATGGCGCGGCTGATGGCGGGCAGCAGCGAGGGGTCCACGCGCAGCATGCACCACAGGTCCAGCACGCCGCCTCGTCCAGTGTGTGAGTGGTGACGGTCGGCGGGTGGTACCTGCACCGCGTGGGGGTTGGTGATGGCGCGGCTGATGGCGGGCAGCAGCGAGGGGTCCACGCGCAGCATGCACCACAGGTCCAGCACGCCGCCTCGTCCAGTGTGTGAGTGGTGACGGTCGGCGGGTGGTACCTGCACCGCGTGGGGGTTGGTGATGGCGCGGCTGATGGCGGGCAGCAGCGAGGGGTCCACGCGCAGCATGCACCACAGGTCCAGCACGCCGCCTCGTCCAGTGTGTGAGTGGTGACGGTCGGCGGGTGGTACCTGCACCGCGTGGGGGTTGGTGATGGCGCGGCTGATGGCGGGCAGCAGCGAGGGGTCCACGCGCAGCATGCACCACAGGTCCAGCACGCCGCCTCGTCCAGTGTGTGAGTGGTGACGGTCGGCGGGTGGTACCTGCACCGCGTGGGGGTTGGTGATGGCGCGGCTGATGGCGGGCAGCAGCGAGGGGTCCACGCGCAGCATGCACCACAGGTCCAGCACGCCGACCTCGTCGCCCGCGTCCAGGTTGTCGCGGTTCGCTCGCGCGAGTCGGAGTTGAGGCCCTGCCACCTGTCGCAACGATAATAAAACTACTGGCATGCTGTTTAGCGTGTAGCTCTGTGCATGCAGTCAAAAATTAATTTAAAAGAACAATAAACATTGTCTTTCAGATTTGATTATCAATGCATGCATAAGACATACAAAAACGCAGTTAAAAGTTAATGACAAGTATAAAACTCATAAATGGAACGACAAATAAAGATATAAATAAAAAACATGGTGTTCCATCAAAGTGCCAAATAGATAATATCATCGGTGAAAAATGTCCCCACAGATCCAAAGCATAAATTAATGTCGTAGGATTAGTCAGCCGTGTCTATCCATTCGCGGAGCAGGCCAGCTGCCTCGACTGAAATAGCTGAAATAAACAGGAAGATACTAACCGGTTGTTAGTAAATTGCAGGAAGATATAGTATATTTATGTATTTATTGTTGAACTAGTGGCCCTCACTTCATTTCGGACTTAGTTCCAATATTTGCCAATAGATGGCGTTACGTGACGAGCGAATGAACCAAAGAACGAGTGGATTGGTTACATTTTGTCGTATTCTTTCAAAAGTACGGACTTACATACCAAACACTTACATAACAAACAAATGTCAAAGACCTATCAGATTTTTCATTTGCATATGTATAAATGTATATCCTCATTCTAGATCACACACCAAAATTAGTATAGTAGGAGTAGTCTTATCGTAGTAGTATGATCGTAGGATCAGAAGGTCTTTCAGTGACATTGACAGAGGGGCGTTTTACATGTTTTTTAATGGGAAAACTTCAAAAACACTGATATGTGTAACGGAAACATTAGTTCCGACTTTTCCCTAGAGCCGTAACTGTAGGGCGACTGTACACTCATACGTACCAGTGCTAGAGACATGTCGGCGCGGCGGTTGGTGTGCAACAGGGTCTCGCGCAGCCGCAGCGCGCAGCTCGCGAACGGCTCCCACTGCTTGTTCACCTCGCAGATCACCAGCTGCATTTCCTCCTGAGAAACATTCCGCTTAGTTTTCTATTCAACCACCTGATTTATATCAACAACTAGCGGCCGCCCGCGACTTCGTCCGCGTGGAAAAGTAACTTTACCCCCCTTACAACCCCCTTTTCGCAACAAAAAGTAGCCTATGTCCTTTCTCAGAGTCTAGATCATCTGTATACCAAATTTCATTTAAATCCGTTCAGTAGTTTTGGCGTGAAAGAGTAACAGACAGACAGACAGAGTTACTTTCGCATTTATAATATTAGTATGGATAAGAAAAAATATTTGCGTAATACAAGACACATCGCATAACAGACGATTTTGACTGGAAATGTGGGGACCCTTCACTACTTATTTTAAGAGGATTGCTGGCGATAGATGGACAAAGACTTGAATACATTGTTTTTTTTTTAATATTCCATGTAACATTGACGTCACAAGTCTATTTAAAGTTGTGGATATGTCCACAGACTACTGCCATGCTCTTGACGATGTTATGTTGTTAGTAAAATGGGTGATAAATCCGCAAGATTGCGCACTGTAGATCTGAGGTATATCTACACGGTGCAGTGATTGGTTACTTTTGATGTGATATGTCAAAATGTTACTAAACAACTAATGACGTTGAAGTTGGACTTCAGTCTAACAGTTCACCATCTAACGAATTCGCTAGTTGCCGCCACCATTAACCAATTAACGCCTACAGAAATTCACTAGCAACATTGTTATTAGGAGTTTGGCGAATGTCTTCACTTGGACAAGGGAAGCGTTGCATTCATCGCGCGCCTTGATGACTTTAAATATGAAATTGTTGTTATAAAAACAGGGATATCATTTCAGACTTACATGCTTCATGTAGTCGAGAAACTGATCGGTAATCTTGACGTCGTACTCAGTGGAGAAATCGAAGAGGACCACTCGGCCGGCCTTCATACGCGACATCGTCACGTTCTGGTCGTAGAACTTCCACATCAGCACCAGGGACATGCTGCGGGAGTTTATCACCGCCTGGCGAGAACCAGCTGATCAAAATACTGCAGTTCAAGTTACTGTCAGAATGTGCAATGCAAATAAGGCACACTAACGAGGGACTACAGTATGAGATTCATCAAAATAGAAATGTTGCGGTTCTTAAGGAGTAGGTAACACGTATGCAGGTGCTCTAGAGTTTCAGGCTTCCGTAGGCTGCGGTAGTTGTTCAGAAGTGTTGGCAGAAGATGTGGTTAGTATATTAATGTTCACCGATACATCCTGTATACATAGCTTACCTAACCTAATGGGTAATTTTTTGGATTTGAGGCTGCGGTATTTGTTCAGAAGTGTTGGCAGAAGATGTGGTTAGTGTATTAATGTTCACCGATATATCCTGTATACATAGCTTACCTGACCTAATGGGTAATTTTTGGGATTTGATGGCAATTCTGAACGAAATACATAATTTGAGGACTGCCACAGTAACCAATCTAAGTACTCAAATTGATCAATGCCTCCCCCACCCTTACCTACATACCTTACCACAGCTACGCTACTGAATACGCTTACATAGGAATGCCAGGTGTAAAAAGCAAAAACCCTGACAATCCAATCAGTTCGGACAGACATTTGGTTAAAAAGTAGGTAGTTCAATCCTCTATGACGGGTTGAGCTCCCCACAGCAGTTGTCGCATCGCTTACAACGGGGATGGATGAAGGCTCGTCTTAGTCTGTCCCTGCACCAGCCTAACTAAAATCCGAACAGGCCAGACGCAGTCTAATTTGGTCGGACACGCAACCAATGTCCGGCATTCTCCGGACGCTTGGCAAGAGGGCCTAATTTGAAACAGACGTTACGATCGAATCAGAGTTAACCTCTCATTCACACGCGTTGAGCGCGCTTTTGTTTGAATATGATAGGTATAATCTCGTTCATTATGTGATGTCTTCTTTAAAAGCCGCAAGTTTACACTTACTTCATCAGACAGCACAACGGTTCCAATGTGCAGCGTGAAGATACACTTGGGCGTGAACGCGTCGCCGATGCGCGGCGAGGCCGCGGCGCGCTTCAGCGCGATGGGCCCGGGCCGCAGGTCCACCATCAGCGACGCGTCCTTCGACGCCCTTTTCTGAAACGTTTTGTTCATTTACTACTGTGAATTGGTTTGAAGCATGCATAAGCTGTTGCCTGTTCCTCACACTACTATGGTCTAAAACTCTAAGGTTACCTAGTAATAGGTATTCTTGGTATTTTATACTAACTGATGCTGTTTTATTTGTCACTGTCTGTATGGAAGTCAGATTAGCGCCACCAGATTTTGTTGGTTGGATGGAGATTTCGGAGAAGTTTGGGAGAGCCTTTTGCCTAGCTGTAGGATAGTTTATTTAGGATAGCAAAAATCATTTTTCAATCAAAGTATTTGTTATCTACAAATAACTTTCTACAACAATTGTATAAATAAATACTCACCAAGCTCTATCGATCTCCACACCGCATAGTAATCCATTTTAGCATAACTTTCAAGTATACTGTACTTGTAATTGAACCACCACCACTCTACCAACTAACTAGCTAACTATAACAGATAGTCTAAATAACTTTTTTTAAATATTCTGTTACTTACCCAATCGTCTAAGTTTTACAATAAGATAATACTTACTTAGTTGGGAGGAAATAAAACAAATTGTTAAAAATAGTTGATTAATATAATTATGCAAAAATACTGATTATTGGTCATAACATTTTAGGTACGCGAGTAGACAATGTAGTTCAGCAACCTTAGCTCATATAATAACCATCTATTCCAGCAGATAATAAACCAACCATGTATGAGACAATAAACAAATTTTTCCTTTCTCTCGGCACACAGTAAAATTAACAAATATTTTGGAAACATAATATTTAAATTCAGTTCTATGGAAGACAAATGACAAAGAAATTCACTCAAACATGTTTACATAGCAATATCAATTTTAGCATTACTTTTATATAACTTATAGGAAATGTTTTAAAGGCACTATATACTAAGCTAATTATACAATTACGAGGTTTATCTTAGTCTATGTCAACGTATACTGAACAGGAATACTATTTATCGACAAAATAATTATGTACCTACCTACATACGTATAAGCAGTCTTTTTGTCTTCGTTACACATTTATTTGTTTTCTAAATCAAAACAATGTTTTTTATATGAATTATTTTAATTTTACAATATTTTAAGGCTTTTAACTAAAATTAATGAAACGTAGAAATCAAATACGTTCTACACAAGTAACATTGTTAAAATACAATCATTAACCCCAACAAGCATGCATCTTTGCCTATCTACTTTTATTTTGTGTATTTACTATATTGTACTGATTGAGAATATTGTATTAAAAATGTGTATGTAATATTACATAGATTCGAAATTCATGAGAAATGGGTACCTACTCCACAATGTGAAGATAGAAAGCGCACGGTAAAGCGCATGTAAGTGAAGTGTAAGTGAAGGTATGCGTGTCGGATCTGCAGTAGTTCAAAAGATGGCGTCAGCTCCTTGCTGATCAATGATCTATGTAATAATATTACATAGATTCGAAATTCATGAGAAATGGGTACCTACTTCACAATGTGAAGATAGAAAGCGCACGGTAAAGCGCATGTAAGTGAAGTGTAAGTGAAGGTATGCGTATCGGATCTGCAGTAGTTCAAAAGATGGCGTCAGCTCCTTGCTGATCAATGATCTATGTAATAATATTACATAGATTCGAAATTCATGAGAAATGGGTACCTACTTCACAATGTGAAGATAGAAAGCGCACGGTAAAGCGCATGTAAGTGAAGTGTAAGTGAAGGTATGCGTATCGGATCTGCAGTAGTTCAAAAGATGGCGTCAGCTCCTTGCTGATCAATGATCTATGTAATAATATTACATAGATTCGAAATTCATGAGAAATGGGTACCTACTTCACAATGTGAAGATAGAAAGCGCACGGTAAAGCGCATGTAAGTGAAGTGTAAGTGAAGGTATGCGTGTCGGATCTGCAGTAGTTCAAAAGATGGCGTCAGCTCCTTGCTGATCAATGATCTATGTAATAATATTACATAGATTCGAAATTCATGAGAAATGGGTACCTACTCCACAATGTGAAGATAGAAAGCGCACGGTAAAGCGCATGTAAGTGAAGTGTAAGTGAAGGTATGCGTGTCGGATCTGCAGTAGTTCAAAAGATGGCGTCAGCTCCTTGCTGATCAATGATCTATGTAATATGACTGTAATTTTTAATCATGTGGAGTAAACTGACAGATGTCCAAGTGTCATCCCCATACATAATCACTCTATTTGACAGATAGAAAATGTCAAATAGAAACTTGACATTTGCATCTGTCAGTTTACTTCACATGATTATAAATCAGAATATAGTAGTAGGTATTCTACAATGCAAATTTGAAATCGTCTGGAGGTTTGCTAGTATTAATTACATTACGTGTATTCACTGGTATGTGTATTGAGGATGTCGCCGCGTGTCATATCCTAGAATAAATTCTAAAAATTGAATTTGAAATCGTCTGGAGGTTTGCTAGTATTGATTACATTACGTGTATTCACTGGTATGGGTATCGAGGATGTCGCCGCGTGTCATATCCTAGAATAAATTCTAAAAATTGAATTTGAAATCGTCTGGAGGTTTGCTAGTATTGATTACATTACGTGTATTCACTGGTATGGGTATCGAGGATGTCGCCGCGTGTCATATCCTAGAATAAATTCTAAAAATTGAATTTGAAATCGTCTGGAGGTTTGCTAGTATTGATTACATTACGTGTATTCACTGGTATGGGTATCGAGGATGTCGCCGCGTGTCATATCCTAGAATAAATTCTAAAAATTGAATTTGAAATCGTCTGGAGGTTTGCTAGTATTAATTACATTACGTGTATTCAGTGGTATGTGTATTGAGGATGTCGCCGCGTGTCATATCCTAGAATAAATTCTAAAAAGTGAATTTGAAATCGTCCGGAAAGGAGCTTTTACGCAAACTGTACACCGCACGGCGGGTGTCGCATGTGTAGGCACGGGTGTCGCGTGCGCGGGTGTCATGCGTGCGTGCGCGGGTCACCTGCGAGTGCCTGGCCTGCAGCAGGTCGCGGCAGAGCGCCAGCTCCTCGCTGATGGCGTTGAGCGCGTCCTCCATGCGCTGCGGCGGGTGGCGGGGCGTCTGCGAGTTGCGTCTGAGGAACAAACGGGTCAAATTGCCTATACAGTAAATGGCAGTGATACTTATAGATCTAAATGCCCCTTAAATAAGTTCACACAACATGTCCATCCAATCCCATCTCATCATAGCAGCGATAACTTGATTTCTATGATGTCCTGCAGTGAGACTGTATACAGGGTGTATCTGTGAACATTTACACCCCTTTAACCACGTGTTCTATCAACCATTCTGAACAACATTTGTTCAACAACTTTTCCAAATTCTTCGAAAAATTTTCCGACTCCCCATACAAAATGACCAAGTCAGGTGACCGACCTTTGTATGGAAAGATGAAAAATTTTTATGCGAATTTTCAAAAGTCATAGAACAAATGTTGTTCAGAATGGTTGGTAGAACACGTGGTTAAAGGGATGTAAATGTTCACAGATACACCCTGTATGTCCCTTAAATAAATAATTCACACAACACCCCCCAACGTAATAATAGTAGCGATAACTTGATTTGTATGGTGGAGGCCTTGCAGTGGAACAGTGTTATATGCTGATACTTTACACACTACATATACATTGAGCTGACTCCATGCTATGTACAAACAGACCGTAATACCAATAACTAACTACAGTAATGCTGATGGAAAAATTAATACATGTACTCACTCTTTAGCGTCTCGAAAATTCACTTTAGCTTCACCAGCTGACATTCTTGTTACTGTAAAAGAAAATGTATTGAAAGAAAATTTGAAAAAAATACTACTACCTTCACTAAAAATAATTGAAAAATCATCGATGTATACGAGGTAATCTGCGGTGTTATCTTCGCTCATAATAATAAACGCTAAGTGCTCCCGCCGTTGAAGGTCCATTCGCCATTAGCAAAGGAGCGCTATTTGGCATTTTCGGAATTTGATACCAATTAGTACAAAATTAGGGTCGAAAATAAAATGTAGTCACGGCAAATTTAGGATTCGAAATATCTATAGCTGAAACTGCTGCGCTGATAGTATCACTTTTTCAAACGCTTTCATTATGAAACGGTGTATCTAGAAATTATATCTTCAGTTTAACGGTTTTAAAATGCAAATAGTAGTCTATGACATAGAGTCTATGTCATAGACTATAAATACACTAAGTTAAAAGTGCTTCAGCTTCTTGTATTTTAAATTTTATCAAAATCGGTCCAGCTGTTTCCAATTATATGATTTACCTTCCCCAGCTCCTGGCAGCTCGCCCTCGCTGAGGGTACCGTACTCCGTGGTGGTCGGCGTGGTCGCGGTTTGAGTGCCGGTGTACGTAGAGGTGGTGGCTTTCTCTTCCCCAGGAGATAGGATACGGGGAGATTTACCTAGAAATTGTATGAAAGAAATAAGATAGATACTCTTTATTGAACATATGGAATATTATGTTTTCACTGATTCTGATGGTCCACATGGGCAAATAATGAGGGACCATAATATCAAGAACTTTTAATTGACGCTCAGTCGGGCACCCTAGGTGTCGCTGGCATGACAGATTTGTCATACGCGAGCTACAAACTAGTTAGTGGCAAAGTGAATTGTGGGAAACTGTGGTGGAAAGGGGATTAAAAGTTAAATAAATAAAAAAAAATCGAGACAACATCACATACATTGTCCTAGTCTCAAACTAAGGTTTTCCCTTGTACTATGGAAACCAGAAACATCGAAGGAACCACAAACACCCAGACCCAACACATATATCTGTTTCATCTACAAACATTTGTGTTGATGTGGGAATCGAACCCGCGACCCTTTGTCTCAATCGGCGCTCACACCATTGCGCTAAACGGGTCGTCACATGTCGGTTGGCAGCGCACTTGTGACTCTACTGGTGTCGAGTCGCTTACCATCAGGTGATCTATCTGCTCGTTTGCAAACTATCAGATATAAAAAGACGTACTATCTCTCTCAGACGGCAGGTCAGTCATGGAGGATATCTCGCAGTCGGTGTTGTCCGGCGAGCAGGCCGGCACCGAGTACGTCTGAGCGCCCTTGCTGCACGCCGCCGACTCCGGGTGGGGATCGCTCGCTTTCGACACTTGATCCTCATCGGCTCGAGTATCTAAGGGGAGCCATACTTTATAAAAAAAACATCAATAGATTAACGTCGTAAGACCCAAAAGCCTTTTAAAAGGCATAAAACAATTGATTTTCTATTGTGTCTGCTGTCTGGGCCTTACGACGTTAAACCTTTACAATTTTTACTTCATAGTAGATAAATGTCTACGAGCTACATGAGACATAAAAGTTTAATGTGAACAAGGCTGGGTTTCTATTAACGCGAAGCTGAGCGGAGCGGTGCTTAGCGTTGAATGAATGGAGCCTAACGCGTGTGAAAAATCCGCTAGAGTGCGGACTGTAGAACTGAGGTCAATTTACAAGGTGATTGGTAATTTTTGATGTGTAAAATCAAAATTTCCGTAAGCAATCAATCACCACACTATAACAGTACGCCATCTTGCGGATTTTTCACACGCGATAGCCTATTAATAGCCTATACTCGAAATATGTGCATGGCTTCAATGGGAACAGTAAGATCAGATTGGAGAAGAGTTAAACGGATATTCATAAAAATACAGCGAGCGGATGCGGAGTGGAGGACAGCGGGCATTGGGATGCAGAGCGGTGGATAGCGGGGCGGTGCGGTGCGATGGGCAGCTAGGTTGTGTAAGATTCGGTTGCTACTGAGAGAAAAAAATACCAATTCCGAAAGACTCTACTCCACTCCGCTTAACTGCGTTCCGCTCTGAGCATATTAGGTGCACATGCGAATTTCGGAATGTTGATGAGGGAATCAAATGCGAGTAAATTAAGGTCAGCAACAAAAACATAATGAGCATTACCTGCATACACTGCCTTATACTTGCTCTCATGCTGCGGCGGGCAGGCGCACTGGCGGAGCGGCGCGGAGGCGGCCGGCACCGTGCGGAAGCGGAGCGTGCCGCTGCACGTGCGGAACACCGACACGTCGCGCCGCCGCGCCAGCGGACACGCGCACAGCCGCGCGTAGCGCGAGCAGAACTCTAGCCGACCAGTGACAGACGTGCGGGTGTAATGATACGGACGGTGCGGGAGCGAGCGTGCCGCTGCACGTGCGGAACACCGACACGTCGCGCCGCCGCGCCAGCGGGCACGCGCACAGCCGCGCGTAGCGCGAGCAGAACTCTAGCCGACCAGTGACAGACGTGCGGGTGTAATGATACGGACGGTGCGGGAGCGAGCGTGCCGCTGCACGTGCGGAACACCGACACGTCGCGCCGCCGCGCCAGCGGGCACGCGCACAGCCGCGCGTAGCGCGAGCAGAACTCTAGCCGACCAGTGACAGACGTGCGGGTGTAATGATACGGACGGTGCGGGAGCGAGCGTGCCGCTGCACGTGCGGAACACCGACACGTCGCGCCGCCGCGCCAGCGGGGCACGCGCACAGCCGCGCGTAGCGCGAGCAGAACTCTAGCCGACCAGTGACAGACGTGCGGGTGTAATGATACGGACGGTGCGGGAGCGAGCGTGCCGCTGCACGTGCGGAACACCGACACGTCGCGCCGCCGCGCCAGCGGGCACGCGCACAGCCGCGCGTAGCGCGAGCAGAACTCTAGCCGACCAGTGACAGACGTGCGGGTGTAATGATACGGACGGTGCGGGAGCGAGCGTGCCGCTGCACGTGCGGAACACCGACACGTCGCGCCGCCGCGCCAGCGGGCACGCGCACAGCCGCGCGTAGCGCGAGCAGAACTCTAGCCATAGAGTGACAGACGTGCGGGTGTAAGTAGTCACAAACATGCTGGCTGCATGGCCCGAGCAGAACTAGCGTGTAATCTAGTATGCGAGTGTAGTGTGTGAAGGAGGATTGATGGATGATTGATGGTGCAATGGCTGTTGAACCTAATACGGGGCGGCAGCAGCTGGAATAAAGTGTACAGAACCCTAGCGGGGGCGAGGGTAAGTGTGGAGGATTGACTGTGCAATGACTGTTGAACCTTAAAACAGCGCGGCAGCAGCTGGTATAAGCGCGAGCAGAACTTTAGCGTGCGAGTGACAAACGTGCTGGGTGTAATGATACAAGCGTGCAAGTAGTCATAAATATACTGCCTGTAATGGTATAAGTCAGCGAGAGTTTTATCTGCTGCCTGAAAGACTCGGCAGCAGCTGGCAAAAGCGCGAGCAGAACTTTAGCGAGGTACGAGTGTGCAAGTGGTGTGGACCACTATCATGCTAAATGAAGTGTCATGGGTGGACGAGAGCGTTGCTCGGTGTCTGTACAAACTGACGGAAGCTGCTGGCAGATCGTGCAATATCTGCTGAATCTAAAAACTATATCTTGTACGGATGGGCAAGTTCACTGGCAGAGCGGCGCGACAGAAGCGAACGATGCTTAAGCAAAGCGTTCAAAACACTGACAAATAGCAGCGAGAGTAGATTTTTCTAAGCATTAATGCGTGTAAGCTGTGCTTCTAAAAGACCATAATGCAAACAAAAATAGTCTCATAACGCTGGCTGCCTATACTCAGTCATCAATAATCTTAGCGTGACACAAATAGACTATACAAAATGTGAGGGAGATACATGACACAAAATACTGCCTAGCACGTAGGTAAACACTTCTGTATAATCTGCTAGAGCCGGCCCTTGTCTATTGATTTTGTGATCATGTGTCTCAGAGAGTGCAAAGTTCATCAATGTTAAAATAGTCATTTACGGAAATGCGACCATGTACCTTCTTTTACGCCATGGTTATACCAAAGATATTGGATATAAAACAAGATGGTGCACTATGAAAATGAATGCAATGTTAATTTCGACTCTATGCAGTGGGAATAAAGATTACTTTGAAATGCCAAATCGCTTTACAGAAAATCGAGCCGAGCGAGATGTCGCTATATAGGATGATGTCCATGTCTAATGGGTTGCCATCATAAAAAAAAAACCTTGTGGTATAACTTAAGCAATGTTTATATTTCTTCTTCTGGGAACTTTCAAAATATGTAATAATTTAAAGGAATGATACATTGGAATTAATAATGTCTTTTTTATTTTTTTTATTTTAAACCATGATAAACGACTGTTTTTATGTAAAAGTCGGTGATATGGTAGTTTAATTATAATCAATATGCAACACTTGGCGTCTCGACATCACCATTATGGCGGCGGCAAAAATTAATTTGAAAGTTTGTATTATTGTGACGACAAAATAACGTGTAAAAATTGTGATTATTTATTTGTAATGGTTCTCACTTGTTGTGTGATAGGATGCAAAAGTGAATCTTATAAAGGTTGCGATGTATTTTTCATAAGTATTTAGTCAAAGTTTTTTTTTTGCATTGAGTAGGGTGTCCATTTCGCTTGTCATCTAAAGACGGATTTACTTTTTTATTTTTTTGGACAAATCGGAAAGTTTTTATGGTCGAATAAATTGCATGATAATGGACGACCATAAAAAGGTCATGTTACGTAAAAAGTGTAGCAATAAATCTATTTTATTTTTAATTTGTATGAATAATACGCTATGGCCGGTTAAATGTGCCGCAGAGCGTATTATTATTATACGTAGGTAAATAGAAAATCTAATAGGGCTAGCACAAACTTTTCGAAAAGTCGGTAGTCTCTTCGTATTGTACGTATACATAATAAGGAATTTTAATTTTTGGAACTTGTGTTTTTCTACAAAATTGCTTATACGAGTAAATACTCAAACGATACTTTGAAACGTTCGTGCTAGCCCTTCTAGTTTGAAAGGGCTTCACGAGTTTCTTAGAGAACTCAATGTCCGACTCCCACGTGGGTGGACTAAGTTTGACTAACAATAATAGTAATCGAAACGCTAAAACGTGTGGTCACCTTATTAGAGTAGGACGCTAACCAATATATAGACATCTCGCGAGGCTCGAATGTAAGTAATAAGTGCGCCATCTTGTTATAGTGTAAAATCTTTGGGTTATACATCGTAACCTTTAACTTTAGCATGGTTACATTAACATGTTTACGTTGTAACCACGGCGTCAGCTAAAATAATAAGTATAGGAAAGTAAAAAAAAGCACATGGTAGCAATGGCGTAAATAATTACTCAAATAATAGGGTGCGTTTTCACAGAAGCGGAGCTGCGTGAAGTTGAGCAGAGACTTGTAAAAATTTACCAATCGTTGCTCATCAGAAATGACTTGTGTATTTTGAGCAACGTGATTCTGAAACTCCACGCATCTCCGCATGTGTGGAAACGCACGCTTATAGTCTGATTTTTAATTAGACAAAGTGATTTGACAGATGCAAATGTCAATTCCGCATACATTTTGACATTTTGAAAATGTTAAATGTATGGGAATGACACATTGACATCTGTCAAATCACTTTGTTTAATTCAAAATCCGACTATAATGACCATATTAGTTTATTAAAATCAAATAAGACATACCAATAGGCCCCCCCACATCAACGACGGGCGGAGCTCCCATCGTGACCTCTGGTATGGAGACGTCCTGCACGGCCTGGCCGGGCGGCCGCTTCCCGGGCTCCTCGGGCCGCTTGCCCGCGTACGCGTTGGCGGCGGGCACGACAACCGACACGTCGTCCTCCATGAACTTGCCCATGACGCTGGGCCCCACCACTTTGATCATGCCGTCCATTTCCGTAGCCTTCGCTGATAGGGAGACTGGCGACTTGGAAAAAGAAATGTAATGGTTTTAAGTTACTATTTCAGGAACAGGGGCAAACGAACAACTGTTCCAAAGAATAAAGTCCGATGTGCAATATTTTAAACATGGAAGATCGGACTTTTTGCTCCAAATAATAAAGTCCGATTTGCAATATGTTTAGTATAGGAGATCGGACTTTGTTCTTCGGAGGAATTAATTTAAGGCTCGCTTCACGCACAGGTGAGAAAAAAAGCTTTAAATGTAAATGAGTGAAATCTATTTTGTAATGTGTTAGGTGACAGACAAGCAGACGGATCACCTGATGGTAAGAGATTGCGGCAGGCCGGAGACAACACTAGTAGAGTCACAAGTGGGCGTACGCACCAACCATTTAAACCACTTTCCCCTGATTGGACCTCAGGACTCAGCGAAACTCCTTATAACTCAATAGGTATCAATTGAAATAATTTCGAACATTTTTCTTTTCAACCTACTTGTACAAAAAAGTAGGAAAAGTAGATGTTCCAAAATGGGTCAGCATTTTGTACAGTGTAAATAATACTTACTCCGGCACGGGAAATCGCTGTAGCGTTATCACGTCTGTCTAAGCCATCACTCCTGTCCTTCTCACTGGTTCTTGCTGTAGAGGTCTGGATGATGTAGCTGTCTTCGCCCAGGATCAAATTCTTCTCTTCCTTCGGAGTTGAGGTAACTGAATCTTCTGCAAGCGTCTTCTGGGCGATAGCGGATTTAACTTTGAGGCGTTGTTTGGAATCCAAGTCTAAGCTGATGACCTCCCTGCAATGGCTGATGGTGGAGTCGTTACTGTCCTTTTTAGAGTGTCGTGTCTTTTTGTCAATGCTGTGTCGTCGTCTTCGCCCCTTTTCTGCTGGACTTCTAAAATATTTTTAAATTTATTTATTTGTGCTAGTCATATGGTTATATAGTTAGTACACACAATTTATATCAGAGTATTGATCATCAAAGTACATTCTTTTAGTTCCTTTATCAATAAATCAATAATGTCCTCCTACACAGATTTTTGCTAGGCGGCCAATTTCCAACACATAAGGTTCAAAATAATTATGGTGTCTAACATATAGACAGAGCCCCATAAAGGGTTAACGTATTTACTTAGGCACCGAAGAACCAAAACTACTAACACAGACACTGGAAGTTTCTCAAGAGAAAAACTTTTGGTCCAACCTGAAAAGCGTTTCGATTCTCGTTTTCAGATAATATCCAAGAGACTTTATCCATATCAGATTGTATCGATCACATTGACTTACGCCACGCCGTAGAATTGCAAGCGTCGTGGTTTCGTCACAAACATTTACACGCCGCACATTTTGGTGGGTTGCCGCGAGGGGCGCGGGACCTGTAATAGGATTGCCGGCTGAACCCGTTACATGGACCTCTACAATACTTTACTTACTCCTAATCGGTTACACTAATACTGTTTATAAATGGTTAGATTCTATAGACAACGACCAGGCTTTTAGATACCTAACTCGAAAAGAACAAACATTTGCACGGAATCGGAATCGATCTTCATCGCACTCTTGGTGCGGTTCGGGCGTACGGGATAAACCCTTTACCCGGGCTGCTTCTCGTGCCAGACGTGTGGCACGGCGTGTCTGTGCTCCAGGAGAGGAGGCCTTCCGACAAGGTGCTGCTGGGGCGGTCTTCGACCCCGAAGGGCCTGCCTGCTGCCCAGTCGCACTCATCTGTCTGGGAGGGGGGACACATTTGCACGATTGAATCGATACCTAGCGTCATCTATTCGTACAATTTGGAAATAATACATTCGCAAAGTTTAGTCCCGAAATAATGTAAGAGCGGGCAACTAGGCTATTGATTAAATAAAACTGGCTGCTACAGTTAAAGCATCGGTAGGAGGACATTATTGTTATACACAGACTGATCAAAGCAATCGGTTGCTTCATCGTAAGGCTGGGAAAACTACTCATAATAATGTTACCAGAAAATAGTTCAAGGTTTTTCTGTAGATATTTACATCCCTTTAAAAGCGTCTTCTAACATCTATTCTGAACAACATTTATTGTTCTACGACTTTTGCAAATACATCGAAAAGAAATCGACTCAGCTTTGGATGGCAAAACGACCAAGTGAGTGACCGACTTTGTATGAATTTCCAAAAGTCATTGAACAAAATACAAAAGTCATTGTTCGAAATGGTTAGTAAAACATGGTGTTAAAGGTAAGTGTTTCTAATAAGCAGTGAACATAAGTTAATTTAAGATGTTTAACCAGTACTAGTGGCGTCATCGACTGGCAAAGGGCCGGGGATCTGCATGCTGTTGTGGGAATCTGCTTTGAGACCCTGCGTGCCCTCCATGAACCCTTCCAGGTTGGAGCCGTAGGTCCGACGCTTACGGAAACTCATCCGAGAGTACGCTTCTTGGGCTTCCTTTTCCATCTTATGGGTAGTGCTAAAATGATAGCGGTGTTGAAAATGAGCGATACAAAGCGATCAGGGAAAAATAAAATGCCAAAATAAGGTGCCATGGGTACACATTTTTTGTAGGACGGAAACCGGATAACTATCATAAGCAACAAATGTACCTACTGGCCATGCCACCACCTGGGTGTATGTATTGACATTTATATTCCTTTAACTTAGTCTTTTACCAACCATTCTGAACAACATTTGTTCTACCACTTTCGATAAACCATCCAAATATTTTTACGTCTCTCCATACAAAATTACCAAGTCACGTGACCAATTTTAAATAAATAAATAAATTGAGACAACATCACATACATTGTCCTGGCCCCAAACTAAGGTTTTGCCTTGTGCTATGGAAACCAGAAACAACGAAGGTACTACAAACACCCAGACCCAACACAAATATCTTATAATTTTGTTTCAAATGTTGCCATTTTCAAAGCGAATTTTTAGGCATAAATTTGTTCTATGAATTTTATCTTTTTCAGAAATTCTGAATCAGAATGCTTGGTAGAAGACGTGGTTAAAGGCATTTAAATGTTTACAGGTACACCCTGCATAAAAAGGTGTGGCTTGACGCCGTAAGGGATGACATGCGTGCCCTCACTATATAATAATGGATGCGTACAACCGTGCTAAGTGGAAGGCAGACTCAGTGCTCCGAAGCGGTAGTTTTGGGGCAACAAGGATTAACAGGTTCGCTGTCCGATGAGGCACATGTGCTTCGTAGGTGATTGCACTGGTACGTCCATGAGGCATATGTGCCTCATGGCCAATGAGCGTTAGTTGTCATTATTTACTACGAGGACGTGTACAAAGAAGATCGAAACTTGCTTCGGGACAGCGAACCTTAAGCTTAGAGTATGTCCTTCCTTGGCGGAATTGACGGACTTGGCGGAGTGATACCACTGCCTCACAGAAAACAGGCGTGAAGCAGCCCCTGTGCTGTGTTTCGCCGAGTGAGTGAGGGTACCGGAGGCCCACCCGGGGGGTAAGGGGATAAAAGGTTGGCAGCGCACTTATAACTCCACTGGTGTTGCAAGTGTCCATGAGCGGCGGCAATTGCTTACCATCAGGTGATCCGCCTGCTCGTCTGCTACCTATCATATAAAAAAAAATAGGGGAAAAAAATAGGAAACACAGTGCTGGCGCTGCTTCACGCTTCATTAAAAAAAAATAAAAAATCAACTAAAAACTTGGCTCCTGTGCGCACCCAGTTCAAATAAAACCCATAGGTATCACAGGTTGTCTCTTACTTTTCATCTAGCGTAAACTTCCTGTCCCGGTCGGTGAGCGCGCTCGCGGACTGCAGCGCCTTGATCTCGTCTATGCCCAGCGCCGAGTGCTCAACTTCCACCTTCTCACTTCCGGCATTTGATGGAGGTCGGGATGTATCTTTTTTTTCTTTAGGCTGTTAATAATAATAGGGTATTTGACAAAAAAAAAATATGTGTTTAATCAAAAGACCTCTCAATTTAAGAAACATTACTGAAAGAATTGCTCGATTCTGATTTGAATCACCTGAGATATCACAACTTTAAGAGCACATATTTTGGGCAAGCCCAAAAACGCTCTATACAAAATGGCTACAGGCAAGTGACGTCCACACGCCCGTATCTTGTATGCGCGGTCTAGTAAATTTTGTTTGGTAGCTATATCAAATGTTCGTTTAAGTAAATGGTTTCATAATATAAGTTGGTGAAAAATGTACGGGTAGTTCAATGATATATTATTTTTAATGTGTATTTAAAATGCCATGTCCATATTAAATTCCGACCACTACCCATAATACACTGGGCAGCAAATAAACTACTAGGTGATTTTTCCACTAACGTGCCCAGTTCGGAAGCACGCATAGGTACGTAAAAGTTTCACTGCTGCCCAGTGTTTATCCTATACTCTGCACCGCGCCCGCGAGTCAACGTGTTTGATAACGAAGGTCCTTACATCAAAAACGAACTTGAAAACGCCAATTATATACCAGGGTCATCTTGCTGTAGGAGTCGGCCACCGGCGCGCTGCTGGTGATGACGAGCGCGGGCGCGGGCCCGGCGCGCGCCCGCGCCTCGGGGTCGAAGTACAGCGCCTTGCACGGGTTCGGCTGGGACTTCTGCTTGTCCACGCTTATAATCGATTTTCTCTGGAATATGGTATACATGTAGGCCTAACATGCGCACCGCGACAAAATTTTGTCGACTCTCGTTCGCGAGAGCGCATCCTACTATCCCGCTCATCGCTCAGTCAGGTGAGCGAGACGCAACTTGCGCCGACAAAATACGAGTGTCGATAAATTATGTCGCGGTGCGCATGTTAGCCCGGATGGTGTATCTTTACACATTTACATCCCTTTAACCACGTATTCTATCAACCATTCTAAACAACATTTGTTCAACAACATTCTTCGATACAATTTTCGACTCCCCATACAAAATGACTAAGTCACGTGACCGATTTCGTATGGAAAGATGATTTTTTTTAATGCAAATTTTCAAAAGTTATAGAACAAATTAATGTTGTTCAGAATGGTTGGTAGAACACATGGTTAAAGGGACGTAAATGTTCACAGAAACACCCTGTATTACTGTCGTTGAAATATCGACATCCGATACCTAGACTCGATTATTTACTGTGTATGTGTTTAGTGAAAGATTATTGAAGAAACATTTTTAAAAAGTGTAAATACAAGAAAGTTATAGAACAAATTAATGTTATTCAGAATGGTTTTTAGAACACATGGTTAAAGGGACGTAAATGTTCACAGAAACACCCTGTATTACTGTCGTTGAAATATCGACATCCGATACCTAGACTCGATTATTTACTGTGTATGTGTTTAGTGAAGATTATTGAAGAAACATTTTTAAAAAGTGTAAATACAAGAAAGTTATAGAACAAATTAATGTTATTCAGAATGGTTTTTAGAACACATGGTTAAAGGGACGTAAATGTTCACAGAAACACCCTGTATTACTGTCGTTGAAATATCGACATCCGATACCTAGACTCGATTATTTACTGTGTATGTGTTTAGTGAAGATTATTGAAGAAACATTTTTAAAAAGTGTAAATACAAGAAAGTTATAGAACAAATTAATGTTATTCAGAATGGTTTTTAGAACACATGGTTAAAGGGACGTAAATGTTCACAGAAACACCCTGTATTACTGTCGTTGAAATATCGACATCCGATACCTAGACTCGATTATTTACTGTGTATGTGTTTAGTGAAAGATTATTGAAGAAACATTTTTAAAAAGTGTAAATACAAGAAAGTTATAGAGCAACAATATTTTGATATACTTGTCTCTTTCTTAAACAAAATTTTGTACGGCGCTTGTTGGAAGCACAAGCCTAGTGACGTCATCACTAGCGTATCGCTTTCCTTTTCTGGTTGGGAACTTTGCAACTCTATATCTTTGGAACTAATGATGATAGATAAAAAATTAAAAATGAGCTGTGATTCATACTTTAAAAACTTTACAATAAATAAATAAAATATAGTGTTGGACTCCGAAACTAGAAAATGTCGATATCGGATATCGTGTCGAAACGTACGTGAACCGGTGTATTTTGCTGTGGATGATTTTGATTAGGGTTTTTAACCCCATATACCATTTCACCCTGCACTTTACCGAGTGATGACCATGATGATCCCCGTGTTAGCAAAATGATAGGCCGCAGACGAACAGACGGATCACCTGATGGTAAGTGATTACCGCCGCCCATGGACACCCATTTATATAATTAATTTAATGTGTATTTAAAATGCCATGTCCATATTAATTTCCGACCACTAGCCATAATACACTGGGCAGCAAATAAACCGCCACTAGGTGATTTTTCCACTAACGTGCCCAGTTCGGAAGCACGCATACATAAAATTTTCACTGCTGCCCAGTGTTTATCCTATACTCCGCACCGCGCCCGCGAGTCAACGTGTTTGATAACGAAGGTCCTTACATCAAAAACGAACTTGAAAACGCCAATTATATACCAGGGTCATCTTGCTGTAGGAGTCGGCCACCGGCGCGCTGCTGGTGATGACGAGCGCGGGCGCGGGCCCGGCGCGCGCCCGCGCCTCGGGGTCGAAGTACAGCGCCTTGCACGGGTTCGGCTGGGACTTCTGCTTGTCCACGCTTATAATCGATTTTCTCTGGAATAGGGTATACATGTAGGCTAACATGCGCACCGCGACAAAATTTTTGTCCGACTCTCGTTCGCGAGAAGCGCATCATACTACTCCCGCTCATCGCTCAAGTCAGGTGAGCGAGACGCAACTTGCGCCGACAAAATACGAGTGTCGACAAATTATCTCGTGGTGCGCATGTTAGCCCGGATGGTGTATCTTTAAACATTTACATCCCTTTAACCACGTATTCTATCAACCATTCTAAACAACATTTGTTCAACAACATTCTTCGATACAATTTTCGACTCCCCATACAAAATGACTAAGTCACGTGACCGATTTCGTATGGAAAGATGATTTTTTTTTTAATGAAAATTTTTAAAAGTTATAGAACAATAATGTTATTCAGAATGGTTTTTAGAACACATGGTTAAAGGGGACGTAAATGTTCACAGAACACCCTGTATTACTGTCGTTGAAATATCGACATCCGATACCTAGACTCGATATTTACTGTGTATGTGTTTAGTGTAACGATTATTGAAGAAACATTTTTAAAAAGTGTCAAATACAAGAAAGTTATAGAGCAACAATATTTTGATATACTTGTCTCTTTCTTAAACAAAATGTTTGTACGGCGCTTGTTGGAAGCACAAGCTAGTGACGTCATCACTAGCGTACGCTTTCCTTTTCTGGTTGGGAACTTGCAACTCTATATCTTTGGAACTTAATGATGATAGATAAAAAATAAAAAATGAGCTGTGATTCATACTTTAAAAACTTTACAATAAATAAATAAATAAAAAAGTCGTCTCCTATTGTTAGTTGTATCCTATTGTTTTTTTTTGGGATAGGTCGCAAGAGTCAGATCAAAGTTAAAGGTTTTTGATCAATTTTAGTGGTATAAACATATTCCAGTAAATTCTTCCCTTTGGGTCTAGCTAACACAATTTTATCGCGCTAGGATTGGCCTCTTGGGCCAGCACCGACTTTTGCCGAGCGGCCGCCTATTTGGCGCGTTTAGCAGAGAGAATTATTGTTTTATATTCATTTTTTCCTATTAAGTTTTGCCTAAATTAAGTTAGCAATAAGTTTCCTCGCTGTATACAATGCCAATTAAAGATTCATTAATTCATTTATATAATTTTTTTACTTACAGATTGCGGAGCGGATGTATTATTGTTCAGCAGAGCAGATGATTTGAGGACGTCCAACTGATGTTGCAGAAAACTCATCCTATTATAAATTTCTTCGTCTACGTCGCGTGTCTCCTGAATAAAATAAAATATAGTGTTGGACTCCGAAACTAGAAAATGTCGATATCGGATATCGTGTCGAAAACGTTACGTGAACCGGTGTATTTTGCTGTGGAGGATTTTGATTAGGGTTTCAACCCCATATACCATTTCACCCTGCACTTTACCGAGTGATGACCATGATGATCCCCCGTGTTAGCAAAATGATAGGCCGCAGACGAACAGACGGAAAACCTGATGGTAAGCAATTGCAGCCATTTACAGACGGTTCGGAACCCTCACTCACTGTGGCTGTGTGAGCCTGTGGTGTCACACCCAGGGCTGCCAGATTGTATAATTGGATACAAAATATGTATAATCGGACGCTATATTTTATCCAAGATATTTTCGTATTACTTATACGATGTTCTGAAGCGTGGTTCCCTACATTTTAATGTAGAAGACAGCGATTGTTATAATAGACAAGCATTCGTGTGATGAATACTTGTATTTGTTCAGTGTCTTGGTGTAATATAATGTATTTAGTATTATATTTGTAAATCTGTTGTCTGATATCTGTAAAACAAGAACATAAGCTACTTTGTACGAAGTCAGGTCAAATATGAGATATGTAAGATGTGTAAAGTACTAACTTTGGTTTCCTCCAAGTTGGGGCTGTTTGCAACGACTCCCGAATCTTGTGATAACTTGGATGCTCTATGTTGATCCACCTGGTCTGGCGTCTCCATATATAGATCTTTTCTTTGAACGGGTACCTCCAACTGCATTGTCTAAAATAGAAAGTGCTTAGATAAATCGTTTATTTATAACAATACCTAGTGTCCCGCCCTCACTTCGCTTCGGGACCATAATTCAGAAATGAACCAATAGATGGTGCTGTGCTCAATTACATCGCGCAAGCGTTTCGTGTTTTTGGTTTACCTATAAGCCTTGTCGTTGTCTATAGAAGTTATATCTATATAAATAGTATAGATAGATAGACACACATACTTGCAAATACACAAAAGAATAGGAAAGTATATAAAAACACTAGCGGCCGCCCGCGACTTCGTCCGCGTGGAAAAGTAATGTTCTTTAGCCTATAGCCTTCCTCGATAAATGGACTATCCAACAAAAAAAGAATTATTCAAATCGCACCAGTAGTTTCGAAGATTAGCGCGTTCAAACAAACAAACAAACAAACAAACAAACAAACAAACTCTTCAGCTTTATTATATTAGTATAGATTTAAGCACACATACAACATACAAATGAGATATGGTTCAGCAACGAAACGATAGTAAGTACGAAATAATACTTTTTTTTTTTTTATAGGATAGGGGGCAGACGAGCATACGGATCACCTGATGTTAAGCGATTACCGTCGCCCATGAACACCTGCAACTCCAGGGGCTTCACAGGTGCGCTGCCGGCCTTTTAGAGCGAGATATGCCCTTTTCTTGAAGGCTTCAAACTGCATTCAAATTCATGATGGTAAGGAATAGGTATCTGATTTTTGATGAAGTTTTATAACTGACTCCAGAAAAAAAGCTTTTTTTACATTATCCCCAAAAATTTGTTTGGAGAAAACAATTCTATTTTCCTAATTTATCAACTTTTTTTATTGTTATAGTTACGTTTATTAAAATTCGGCTTCAAATATCGCCGATAAAGATAATAGTTGTACCTATTATCTGTATAAGATCGGATTTAAGCGGACCAACCTTATTTTTGTCCACTTCGGGGCTGTCGGCGATGAAGCCCGAATCATCTAAGAACCTGGACGGCTTGCTTTGAATTATTATGTCGTCTTTCGGCTCCGAAAGTGCGAGAGCTGCTTGTTTTCGACTGCAGCTTTGTTCGGCAGGCAAGTCATACTACATTTAAACAATATTTAATTAGTGTATAAGGTACTTTGTCAATAATCTTATATGTCCAGTGGATCCTCCACTCTTCTTCTCATCTTAATACTCAATAATTTATGTAGTAAGGTGGTAACATATTTTATTACACACAACAAAATTTAGGAGAGAGGAACCAGAGCGTTGCTTTTCAGATAATAATTTACGTTTAGGGTAGTTAGATAATGAATGAAGAAGATAGCATAGTTTTATCTTTATCTATCAGGAGTAGCCCGCCCGGTACTTAAGTTAGACCAGAACCAATATATGACGCTGGAAGTAGATTAAATTACGTTTTCGTTTTACTTATAAGCCTTGACATGTTGGTGCATTGTCTTTCTGTATCCAGATATAAACGTACACGGCAGTTTTTCATTAGAATAGAAAAAAAATATACAAAAACTAAACTAATAAACCTAGGTGCACCTGCGCATGTGAATTTAAAATGAGCTAATGACACACGCATCATATTTTACCTTGAAATAATAAGACTGGTCTCTCGGCGACATTTCAGAAATTTTTCTAATATCTTGATTCTGGGTTTCTGGACATGCAATTGACATTCTTCTACTATCTGCACGCTGACTTTCTATATCTTTTTTAACTTGCTGCAATAAAAAACAGAGCATGTTAAATACAAAAAGTAACTACTGGACATATTACAATATGGTACCTTGAGTGTTATCGATAAAAGGTATCTAGCACTGCTTACTTTTGATACACTAGATAAGAGACAGTCAATTTTTTGGCTATTATTGTTGATAAAAGGTGTGGCTGTCACCACAAAAAATTGCTTACGTGGTACGAGTTACGGATTGGTAAGATCCACGTAATACGTGGATCTTACCAATCCGTAATTAATCCGTACTAACTAATAAAAACAAAGAAAAACAATTGGCTGATTCTCACGTCAGTATTATTAAGGTGCTCCTGGATAGTTTTAGCGACGGCGGCTGACATGTCCGCAGCCTTCACTCGCGTCTCCAGTTCTGCCACCTTTCGCTTCTCTATCGCCAATTCGAGTGCTAGTTCAGCTGCAACATAACAAAATCTTTTTTTATTCATTCTATCATGTGACTGATCTACAAATTACATAGCTCTGATGGTTAAGAGTTAGAAATAATGTGGGGCTCAGTACACTTCCTTGTGGCACTCCTTAAGAAACTTTGACGTCTTCGCTAGTCTGTACACTAATACTGATTTAGCTTTACACGATGTGTTCTATCTTAAAGGTAACTGTTAAAGAGTGTGATTCTGCTGGTTGCTCTTATACCCTTTCCAATTTGAATGATGGGGACAGATAGAGTCGAATGCTTTTTTGAGTTTCAAAAAGACAGATAAGCATTTGTACCATTTCTATGCTTTTCTAACTGCATTAACCGCATCTTCCGTCGAGAGTCCTTTCCTAAAACCAAATTGTGAAGACGAGTAATTGAAACTTATTGTCTGTATTTTTAAAAGGTTTAAGGTTTAAATAAGTCATTTTAAAAGGAGAGCTAGGAAATGACGTTATATTTAACAAGTTAATTCTTAGCAAGCCTTAGAAATTAAATAATGATGATCTCAACAGTTATTTGATTTTAAATTCATAGTCTTTGTCAACTTCACAAGTAGCAATTTTCAAAAGTTTACTTGCTTAAGCAAGTCTTCATTATACTCGTATTTATCCAGTACATTGGATTTGGTAAAATTATGTATTAGTCTTGATTCTTTTTAGAGTGGATAAGTAATAAAAATTCTGTTAGACTTTGCTTAATCACCTAATATACCTGTAAACCAAGAAATGGCCAAACCGGGTTCAAAAAGCCCAACAGGCCAACTCACCCTAAAGTGGCGTGTAGACTACTACAGGGGTAGTCATCCTGGTCCCTGGCTCTGCGTCTATCCGTCTTCGTCTAATTAGAGTCAGGTAGAGAGAGAAAATAAGAGAAGAGACGAAGCGAGGTAGTCGACATCAACTTTAAAATCTGTCTATCCTCCCTTAGCTACAGCCGGCAGAGAAAGTCTGAAAAACTCACCGGACGGTGATTCAGCAGCGCACTGCCTAGTCGCAAGATCGTCGAATCGCTCCCCGCGCTGCATTTATCCGTCCTTCTTAAGCTAGAACCTTCAGATAAAGCCAGATAGACTCACCGTACTGTGACTCAGCAGCGCAGAGTCTAGTGGCGAGGTGGTCGAGCTGCTCCCCACGCTGCTGTAACACCTGAGAGTCAGCAGCGCGCTGCGCTTGTTCGCGCTGTTTTTCCTCTCGAAGCTTCATCACTTCTTCTTCTAGCCGGCTGATACGCAACGAGTAGCTCTCATGGGTTTTGGCAAGCTCCTAAAATTTAACAAATTATATTTGTTGCATAGTAAGCTTTCTTTAATAGACATAGAAACTAGGTATATTGCATTAAAAAAGACATAAGTACCGCAGTAAGTAAGTATACGTCCGCACTACTTCTGCCGGGCTAACATGCGCACCACGAGATTATTTGTCGACACTCGTATTTTGTCGGCGCAAGTTGCGTCTCGCTCACCTGACTGAGCGATGAGCGGGATAGAAGGAAGCGCTCTCGCGAACGAGAGTCGACAAAATTTTGTCGCGGTGCGCATGTTAGGTCTACTGGTGTAGCTGGTGTCCATGGGCGGCGGTGTTCGCTTACCATCGGGTGACCCGCTTGCTCGTTTGCCTTCCTATATTATAAAAAAAAGTTCTAAATGAAGAAAACATTTTCACATCAGTCGCCTCGTCGACAGGTTCTATAGATCGATAAAACGCGATAACCCAGCGTTTTATACTTGCTTTACCTACCTCTTGCAAGTCTACTATTTTTTGTTTCAATTCTGCTATTTGACTTCGACATTTGTTTTCATCGCACAGCTTTTCTGTGTTTTCCCTGTCAAACATAAGACACAAAATAAGTTATTTGTTTGCAAAAACTCGAAAGAGCCATAAATAATGGATATTTACGCACTTTTCCAGTTCTGCAGTTTCGGTTTCAACAGTCCTAGTTGATAGAACCACATCTCTAAAACAGAAGAACTTATATTATACTTACATTCAGTTAATCTGATGACCTAAAGACATCGTGGTGAAACCATGATTCAGTTGGTCTGTTGGTTTGTTAAAGGGTGGCGAAGACCACACGGCGGTTGCTGCATTATAAAAAAATACCAGACTCCCTAAAATCTTGAATCATGGTCTGAGCGTACCCCGGGCTCCGAAGCGACAGCTTTGGACGCAACCGAGAATTACATTGAGTAACGTAATTATTATGTTAAACCTTTCGTATACTGTAAATTTTCACGGAATGTAGTCATCTTTTTAACCAAGTACAATGAAAGAACCACACAATTTTTGTCCTTGGGTTTGTCAGTAACATATTTAATGTTTCATCACCAAACCTTTGTGTTGGTGCGGTAATCGAACCCGCGACCACTGCCTCTACCGGCGCTGAAAGCACTGTGCTAAACAAGTTAGGTTTTTATTTTTCGTCCTTTTTCGGTGCACTTTCTATCCGTTTTTTCTTTCTAGTTACCACTAGTGCCCATTAATTAATTGGATACATGAAATAAGCATTAAAAACGTACTTATCGAGATACTGGCTGGATACACCTGCGCTTTTTACATTGCTGTCGCTTGTCTTCACATTTAAAACACTCATTGAAGAATTTCTGTAAGTTTCAAAGTGAAAAAAAATATTATGAATAAGTACCTACGTACAGCCACACATCAAAGTATACAAAACTGTCAAATTTCTTTAATCAACTCTCATCTTACCGTCATACACATTAGGTTGTATATAAATTGAGTAAATTTGACAGGTTGTGGTAACCTGATGTGTGGCTGACTGTACATAAAATAATGACTAAGAAAACATACATTGATTTCCAAGTCAGTTTTTCCTTCGTACTGAGGAAACCAAAAATCAACGAAGGTTTTACACAGGGCTATTCCATCAACAAACATTTTGTTAGTGCCTGAATCGAATCCACAACCCTTGCGTCTACCAATGAGACCATTCAGTGTTAAAACCGCGCTCACAAGTCCTATGTTTTTTTACAGAGGAACACAGAGACGGATTACCAAATGGTAAGTGATTGCCATGGCACCATAATACTCCCTAACTCCCTTTTCACCCATTTAGACTTTCGGTACCCTCACTCTCTCAGCGAAACAGCACAAACTCTGCTTCACACCAATCTTCTATGAGGCTGTGGTGTCTCTCTGGACAAGCTGGCCCATGCTGAAGTGTTTCTCTCCCGCGGATTAATTAATATTTGAAAAGTCTATTGAAATATCATTTTAAAAATTAGTTGTATAACTTACTTAACAGATAAAGGCACACCCGGGGCCTTAGTACATCTAGCCATTGATGCCACTGGACTTCGTCGGAGGAACTGTTTAGCTGAGCACAGCCTCATGTTTAAGACTCGAATCCTTTCTGACATGTTCTCATTTGCCTTCTTTAGGTCTGCTATCCTACAAGTGTGGTAAACGTAGAATAAGACAACAGCAAGTTTATTTGCCTGACCCCAAAGTAGCTTAGAAAAGTAAAATAAAAAAAATATCAAATTGAGGACCCAACAGCCTAATTTACAAAGATCATGCTTAAAAACAAAAATGCATTAACACATGCTATAACTTTATACATTTAGGTACACAATTTATAAAATGACGTTAAAATACTAACGATTGCTTCTGCTCATTGACCATTGCTTTGATATAGGAGCAGCAGTCATTGTCCCTCACCGGACCACCTCTTTGTGTGACGGTCATCCTTTGAACCTTAGTAGAAAGCACCTTGATCCTCTCTTGTTGACTGTTGATGGTCTTCTTCAACTCTACGTTGTTCTCCAGCACAGTATAATATAGATCCTCCAGTTCACGCTTACTAAGCTTCGACGGGCAAACCCGAAATGGCTCTATTAGAAAGTAAATTTTAAAAAGTGGGTTTCTTTGTCACTTCAATGTATTTAAATTTTTCTTAAATAAAGGGTAACATTACTTACCTCGTTCAGGTCTGCCACTGTGATTCCTGCATGTATCACGCCTGGCCTCTTCTCTAAAATAACCATTCATTATTCAAATAATAGCCTTTTTATAAACTAATTTGTTAGTGAGATTGTAAAACGTTAAGATGCCATTAAAATTCTGCTAATAGGTATTACACCAATAGAATTGAAATATCTCTTCATTTTCCTTTCATTTACATTGAAGATCTTCAGTTTTACTTTCATATTTAACCATTAAACACCAATTATTTTAATAAATTAAAATTTTGTCAAGAAAATGAATATGCCGCCATAGCAACCTGTTTGAAAAAGTGTCAACAAAAATTATGTGTTCCTATCAGAGTTTCCAAGTGTCAACACTAAACTTATTATTTATTTTTGGATCTACTTATAACTTGGGTCAAGTTAAAACAATGCGATATGTACTGTGCATAATGTAACAAAATATATGATTTTGAAATGATTCAGCTGGTTTTTACTTAGATAAAAATAAAAATGATTTGATTTCCCGTGTTGCTCCATGAAAGTTATCAAGTGGAACGTATTTTGTTGTTGTAACCAATGGCAACGCAGTGCTTTGTTGTTTGTGTGAACGTGTGTTCGTGTAAGTAAGCGCTGGCGGGAAACGAAAACTTTTTACGTTGGCAGGCAAAATACTATAGGCAAATACAAAGGTATTAGGTAAGTAGTTTGTTTGTGTAGTTTTAATGGTTTTATGTACATAGTTAGTTTAGTTCGGTTTGAGTATATTATAAGTGAGTGGTAAACTGGTAAGGTAATGTAATACCACTAAGGGTATGTGTGTGCGTAAGTCAAATTACAATGATATTGGTTTTAATGGTTTCAGTGGTAAGTTTTTGTTGCATAATTTGGTTTTAGTACCCGTATACCTATGCAGTTTCAATATAAGTAGGCAAATAACTCCAATATAAAAATAATAACAAAACCATTTTTATTCAACAACTTTATTATTGAACAATAAACAACACATCGATCACTTATCGCTACAATATCAAGAGGAATGACACGATAACACAGTAAGCAGCATTGAAATAAATACAGTGATTATTTACTTAACAATTATATTATTAACACATAAGAATATAACAAAAGTTTTTATTCATTGGTAACTATTGGTAGGTAGGTCCACAACCGACTGCCACTACAGCTTTGATATTACTTACCTATCTTGATTCAATATTCAATATTGTAAAGCCTGCATTGTATTTTTACCTACACATTATTTTTATGAATGATTATTATGTTGCAGGTACATAACAGAATCAGACATTTACCTAAAATGTCTGATTCTGTTATTTACCTACAACTTTTAATGGGTACCTATCATTATTTTTCGGAAATAATATGTTTATGTAAAGTTGTATTTCTTACATTACAATTTGATAATTAAAGGTGTGTTTTATTGTCAATATTTTAATCTCTAATTAACATAATTTTAGTTCAAAATCTGATAGAAGTGACGTCTGATCCTTTATTTTAAAAGCCATTTGATTTTATGATTAAGTTTCTATAAAATTTAACTGTATCATCTGATCATCCAAAGTTATTTAAACGAAAATGTCCATCCGAAAAAAAATAGCTATCCCAGAGCTAACACATCAAATTTTGAATAGCATGTCTTAATTATTATAACTAAGTAGGTACCTAAATAAAACTTTAACATAAAATATTGCGTTTATTTCTTAAATTAACGTAATATTTTATGTTAATAAATTTCATACAAAGTTTATAATTAATTATCTAGGTAACATCATGCATAAAAATAATTTTGTGACAGCATTACGGGAGTTAACCTTAGAGCGCTTTTGGACGAGTATAAAAGTGTTTTAAGTATTTAAAATAGTGATTTTACAGGAAGTGTTTTGTATAGATTTATGTTGTTGGTGTACCTTTTAAATACTTAAATAAGTAGTCAATGAATTTATGTAGTTTCGTTCTGTATTATGAAATATTCCGATAGTATAGGTAGGTAGGAAGGTACCTAATGTTATGAATTTGTGTGTGTTCAGTATTAAGTATAATATAAAATATGCAAACGATATAACCCAGATATCTTTTAAAAAATAAGAAGGGTTTTACAAAGTAGGTACGCTCTGTCCTAAATTTAAATCTGCAATAACTCATTAAAAATCTATACTTTATTAATCTAGGCATTATGTAAAATCTATTATTAAATATTATAATACTGCTTCCTCAAATCCACAAAAAAAAGATTATAGCCATTTTGGCATAATAGATCATAATTTTATTTTGTTTCGATTTTGATTAATCTAATAGAATATTATCTACATATTCATATTTTAATAGGGAATATGCATGCACCTATTTTTTATGTTTTAATCATCTAAAAATTGAATCCAGCTCCAATAAACTGGGCGATCGATTCGTAAATGATTTGAAATTGTAGCCTACTGGCTAGATTATGTAGTCAATATTATAAATGCCCCTCTTAAATGTTTTTAATATTTGGTTGTAACTTTTTCACAGATATTAATAGTTACTTTAACAGAGTTTGTTTAAACGTTTTGAATTACAATTTAATTCACACACACATATTTCTTATTATTTTAAAATAATCACCAGCCTTCAGCAGTTGTTATTTATTTTTATATACCCGTGTCTAAAAGAATGAATATTATATTCATTCTTTTAGTTACCTATAATAGGTAACTACTTTCAAATGTTTATTTTAATGAGGATATTCAATATCGCCAACATTTATATAAACATGACGCCAATACCCGCCAATTCTGTTTATAAAAACATACCTATCATTATCATAAACATAAATACTTCCGTTATCACGATATTTCACAAAATAAATAGGTACCTACACCAATTTAATTTGTACCTACCCTCAGTTGTGGTTAAATTTAACCGTAACTGTGTGTAAATTTATTTTGGCATAATGATAATTAATTAATTATGTAGGTATATTCAATTAAGAGTTTCTAATACGAAGTGTACAGTTTAAGTATAGGTACTTTTATGGATGTATGAACCTAAAGTTAATTATTTGAAAACAAAATATAATTTGAACTTGGTAACGAAAAAAATATCTACACATAAGTAATCGCTTACACATTATTTCTAATATCGTCTATTTACACCATCATTAAATAAAAATCATTTTTATTTTACTAAATGACTAAAACTAACGTCAATCACATAAAATACCTGCTACTGGAATTATGAGTTTTGCGGCCTTTTAGGCCGTATATTCCTATTATAATTCGATACAATGTAATAAATTAGATCTTAGATAATTAAGTTTTAAAAACGCAATTAATTTTGTGCGATTAATTTGCTAAAACTCACACAAAAAGGTGCTATAAGCCACACATAATAAGCACACTGTTGGTTCTTATTTTTATTTAATACTTTTACGGCTCTACCATCCTTAATGAGGATAAATCCGCCAATGTCAAGTGAAATTATTTATACTAGGTACTTATAATAAAGGTAATCACTTGTCGAAGTTAGTCAAAGTCACGGTTGATCAATAAAAGGTCGGTGTTAAGCGTTTTATCGACCATCAGATTCTGCCGTGACTACTTTTTTATTGTTATTGCCTGAGATATAAGAATTAAGAGTCAACAGTGTGCTTGCTACTTGTGAAATTGCTTGACAAAAATGTTGCTTCCTTGGCAATAAGTGTGTTTTTTTCACACATTTATTTCGCATATCCTATGCGGTATAAATGCATTATGTACAAAAATATACCTAACCTTTTTTATATCCGGCGCAATAAGATGCTTAATAAATAAAAGGCGGCATCTATAAACAATATATTTTAGAAATACTAGGTACCAAAATGCTTACCGCTTGCCTAAGCGTCTCATCTTTACAGGGTTCTTGTAAATATGTAAATTTTGATAAATTAAATGCTAAGCATATTTATTTCAATTAATTATTACAATGATCTAACTCACTAAATATTTTAATTAATAATAATGTTCTATTACTATTTTACTGACAACAATATCCATACTTCAAAAGATTACCATTATATTATTATTTTACCTATCCATTCACTCCTACAATTTTCAATGACCACAATTATTTTGGCAAGACATATTCAATAAATATAATATTTTGTAATACTTAGTCACACGTTTATTGTCGCGTTTACTCATAGCTACCAAATTCTTTTTGGTTTTTACATTATATAATGCATTTTATAAACCTACCTCTACTTCCATAAAATTGTTACAAACTCTCTAGGAAAAATAAATTATTTCTAGACGTTTTGTAAAATCGCTTATTAGATTGTTTTAATGTGTCTTTAATTTCATAAAATTTTCATCCACTCAGCACGTGTAGGTATATCTGGGTATTTTCTCATGGGGCTCATTTTTGTATTTGAAATACTATTATCATAGGTACAGTCGTGGCCTTTATTTCTGGACTAATACTAGGTACGGGGATAAATAGCCTATCTACTGCGGAAATAATATTTTTACTTCCGCATTAAGTATTTCTTTCTACTCCACCAAACGGTCACCCCAAAGGGTAGTTTGCAACCTTACCAAGGGTTTTGGAATTTATCCGTGCACAACGAGTACTGCCACCTATAGGTACCTACTACACATGCCCTGTAGGACGCTACGCTAGAAATTATGCGAAACATTCTCAGGGCGACGGCCCTTAGAATGTTTCGCATAATTTCTTTCTGCTCCAACAAAGGGTCACACTTTTAAAAGTTGCAACCCTATCAAGGATTTTGGAATTTATCCGTGCACAGCTTCAGCTTTCGGTGTTCTTTCTCATCAAGTAGAAATGGGACTTAGTTTGAAAGTTTAAATAGTTGCTTAGGCTCTACAGCTCTGAATCCTTTACTATTAACTACTTTTGTCAGTACTTCGACTTAGGCCTTGTTCTGGGCAGCCTGCCGGCGAAGGTCGGAGCGGATGGCGGCGGTGATGGCAGTGCCGAGGGCCAGCAGCGCGCACAGCGTGAGGTTGGACCAGCGGTCGCCCACCTCGCCCAGCATCCACTCGTACAGGAGGGTCAGGATGATGCCGAAGATCTGGAAGGAATTGTGATGGTGGGTTAGGTATTAAGCTGTTTCTTTTTTAAAATTATGGCCTTGGACTTGCGCTTTCGAAACGCGATGATTCCGCCAATGTCAAGTGATTAGAGAGGCAGGCAAATGTGGGAGAGCCATGCTTCGGCATGAATGGGCCGGCTCGACCGGAGTGATACCACTGCCTCACAGTAAACCAGCGTGAAGCAGCTTCTGTGCTGTGTTTCGTCGAGTGAGTGAGGGTACCGGAGGCCCATCGGGGGGGAATGGGATAAAAGGTTAGCAGCGCACTTGTTACATGTGTTCATGGGCGGCGGCAATTGCTTAACATCAGGTGATCCGGGTCTTCTTTTGTTAAAAGCACTAAGCTGTTTATACTTCTTCGTGAAATTCATTACAATTTGCACATCACTAGTGAGCAATCAGCTGACAAGGATATTTAACCTTTGACTGCTCCTTCTGGAATAGTTACCACCCCTTGCACTCCTGACAATTGTTTACATTCAAAATTTAATACATGAATTACTGTAAGATTGTTTAACTTTTGCTAAATTCATTTTTATTAATTTGACACTTTGCACATAGAATCTACACAAGGTACCTAACACATTATTTTCTTTTATGGTAAATACCCCCTTTTTGTTATACCCTGTATATACGAGTATAGATACCTGGACAACAGCATTGAGGATACCAGACGTGGTCCCCTCAGGTTCAGGGTACGTGACCTCCGATGCGAACTCGAAGCCCACCGGCAGGTATCCAGTCATAAAGAAGCTGTAAAGAAATTTGAAGATGATTAGAATTTTACTTTTATTGCCTCGGTGGCGCAGTAGCTAAGGTGTTCGCCCGAAGCACGTAAGGTCTCGGGTTCGATTCGCGGCCAAGTCAATTAAGGAAACTACATTTTCTAAATTTTCTTGTGTCTGGGTCTGGGTGTTCTGGCTTGACGCCCCCAGGTAATTATCGTCACCTGGTACTCATAGTAAAGAGGTTGCCCGCTAGTTTGAGACCAGGTTGGTGTGATTGTCTGGCGCATTTATTTATCTTCAACTAATCTTATTGTCCTGTCAGCCACACAGGTTACCACAACCTATCAAATTTCCTCAATTGATATTCAACTCAATGTGTACCTTTGAAAGTAAAATCAGAGTCGATTGAAGAAAAAATTAAACTTTTGCATACTTTGATGTGTAGCAGCTGTACCTACGTACATACAATGTAGTACCTAATTGTACTGCTTTGTACAATAAGATTTGGCGCCACTTGTGTTTATCCATTTCGTCAGATAGGGTAGATAACCCCCATTTCTGCCGTTTCCTCCTAACGAGATTTGTTCCCGCAGTCTCATTCTAGGGAAATAGGATGAACCGGCCTCCGTGATTAAGTAAACCTTCCCCTAGCCCATTGCGTATTATTTATGGTACATGAATAATAACTTTGTCTTGGGGTGCAATTACGGAAGTACTGTTGTTTATGATTAAGCAGTTTATCATTGGGGGCTATTTCGTGCTGTCTTTTTAAATCAGTTTTTTACGTGACGTATCAATTCGCTTAAGTTTATATATGTAGGCTTAATTTTATATTCTACAGATTAATAGTTAGCAGTTACCTACCTAGTCATTAAGTTAAAAATATTAATCAACTTGAACCATACGTGCCTATACTTAGTTTCATACTTAAGTTACAAAGAAAACGTCTTGAAAACCGAAAATGAACAATCACACTTAAATCAGAGAAGACTTTTATTTGTGATGCGAAAAGTTCAACATTTACAATTCCTTCTGGTGTAGCTGATGTCCATGGGCGGCGGTGTACACTTACCTTATAGTGACCCGCTTGTTCTTTTCCCTACAAAATAAAAAAAAGTAACTTACCCCAGAGTTATGCTCGCCAAGTAGACCACGGAGATATACCCGCAGTTGAGGGTGAACGTAAAGATGATCATGCCGACGACCGACGCCGCGTACACCGCCAGCGTGGTCTCCTTGAACCGGTGGGTCTTGTCCAGCACCATGCCGCAGATGACCGAGCCCACCATGCCGGCCACCACCATCACCAGGCCGATGCGACCGGCGTCCGCATTCGCACCCTGGAAAGTAACGCAGAAGAACGATGAAGTTAAGTTTCAACATCGATGGTAAATATAGTGGAAAAGAGACTTGACTAGACTAACAAGCACCCACGTTTGGATTTTTCAAACCTTTTCTGTGAGGGGAAGGATCCTGAAGGAATCTTAACGTTCTGTATATTTTGTTAATGTTTGTGTATCCACAATTATTGTGGAGAGCCTTAAACACTTTCTGACCTGAGCCGTTTAAGAGTCTTCAACTATCACTCATGCTTTATTTTCAGACTAAGTCAATTTGAAGACTTTTAGAAGACACTATCACGTCTAAATAGGTAAAAACAACTTGACCAGCACATGTCGTAACACGTCAAAATGGTGACAAAGACCCCCTCAGCAGGAGACACAACACGCATTCAGTAGGGCCACTGGTTGTGACAAAGTGGTAGATGATAACATACTGCATCAGCCAATGAGTTGTTTTCAAAATCAGTCTATATCTTACCGGATAATAGGTCAGCACCAGTTGGTTCAGCAGTGTAGAGATAGCGTAGAACACCCCCACGTTGAGCCCGTAGGAGATGAGGAGCAGCACGTAGTTGCGGTTGGTAAGCAGCTTCTTGATGGACTGGAGGAAGTTGGAGTCCAGGCTCGAGCCGAGGTCTGCTGCCGCCGAGGGGGGAGTGGCTGGCGCTGATTTGAAGACTAGAAGGAAAGATATTTTTATTTTTGTTACAGCAACTCTTTGCGGATACTTAAGTAAATAATGCATTTAAATGTTTTTTATTGATGAGACTATCGTCAGCTCATGGCCAATTAAGCACTTACAAAAGAATCGTCGGTTTAGTATCCGGTTTTCATTATATTTATTTAAAACTACAATAGGCGAACTTAAAGCCAAGAGGCATTCTCATTGATGTCAAGAGGTACCTATGTGGAAGGTTGTGGTTTCGAGAGACAACTCTTTGATGATTTTTTAAGCAATATTTACCTACTAAAACGAAAGTTGACGATACATTTATAACAAGAAATTGCATAATGTAGGTACAGATTGTCCAGTCGTCAGGTCAAGTTAGTCTTGTTCACGTCTACGTTTTCCTTTTTTTCCAACATTTCACACGTACAAAGGAAGGAAAATGCTTTATAATACCGTTGAATGTGTGGCCGGGGTAGATACACCTACCACATAAATCAGTGACAACCTTTATCATAAACCACGAGTTGAACACACAATACCTAACGTGGAAAGAAAAATGTACCTACCTATGTGTGTAGGTAGGTACACATCTTTCCAGCCAACCATGACAAACTTTTGTGTGTTGGCCAACATACATTTTATTCAGGAGCTACATTGTAAGTGAGTACTTAGTTAGGTTAGTTGGTTAATTAGGTATAGGCAGAGATTTAAATCTCTGGGTATAGGTACCTACCTATAGTTTATTCACCTGTTTTTGTTGTCGTGTTTCGGAATAAAAATTATCAAAATTACATTATTTTGAAAAACATCCAAACGAGATAAAAATGGCGTCGACGGCAATCGCACTGTTTGAAAAATTGAAAGGTGCGGAAAACTATTCGACTTATAAATGTTCCATGCGTATGCTCCTCGTCCACGGGAACTTATGGGATTGCGCCGAAAATGAAAAATGCTAGCTTGATGATTAGAAGGCGGACAAGGCCTTAAGTCTACTTACACAACAGTATAAGCACGAACAGCACGCTGGTGAATCCTGCCACCAGGTAGAACATGAGGCGGAAGTCAGCAGCGATCTCCTCCACCGTCCCGCTGGCGCGCACCAAGATAGGGGGCAGGACGAACCCGAGGGCCACGCCTAGCTGTGGATAGGTGCAACAAATGTTAGGTAAGGATGCACAATAGGGTACAATCGGTGAGAGAAAACATTGTGGGGAAACCTGCACCTTTCGGATAGTTGCGGCAACGAAACAGCAATTCCTCTTATCTCCAGATAAATTAGGGAAGTTGTTGATTATTACTCACCATTTAGGCATTATGGTTGATAAATTTGTCTCTAAGTAATGTATCCTGGTATTGCAGTTGTCTGGGCGGCGGCAATCGCTCACCGTCAGGAGATTCATCTCTCGTTTGCCAGCTAGTATCACATAAAAATGCCTAGATACCTTTTTAAGAACCTGTAGCAGCAAAGTAAATATTCTGATATTTCAATATTTAGACAGAATAAATAAAGTATTCAGTTAACTGCTCTTAAGAAATAAGGATTGTTGGCCTTCCAAAAAAATTGACATCAATGTCACGTTCCAAACATGGTTTGCTTATTCAATTTAGTTTTGTTGAGTTCGAAAAAACATGATTTACAATAAGCACCATATTTATAAACATTTATTTACTTAATCAAAACAAGTTTTTTTTCCTGAATAAGTATAGCATAAGTAAATAACAACAATAAAAACACTTATGTCGGGACATAACACAGCTGAGCTACCTACCTATACTCAATGTCAAAGAAACATAATAAATTGATTCTATATGTATGAACGCTGCAAAAAGTAAAAGAACTTATTGCGTGTTTTTCACATTTTTTAACAACTTCTAATGGTAAAACATGTAGGTATGCAAAAACCTACCTGTGCCATATTTTTGTTCCCTACGAATGTTTACATAACAAGATATATTTTCATCATACAACGAGTATTAAGTAGGTACTTAACTGTTATTTCTAAGTTACAAAGAATCATAAAGACGTGATACAATATGTTTGGGCAGCTCTCAAAACTAAGAAGTGTTTCAGTAAGTTGTTATATGGAAAGTACCTAGCCGTGGGAGAGCCACGCTTCGGCACGAATGGTCCGGCTCGACCGTATTGATACCGCAGCCTCACAGAAGGCCGGCGTGAAGCAGCGCCTGCGCTGTGTTTCCTCGAGTGATTGAGGGTACCGGAGGCCCAATTGGGGAGAAAGGGGGTTAAAGGTTGGCAACGCACTTGTAACTCTACTGATGTCGCAGTTTATGAGCGGCGACAATCCCTTACCATCTGGTGATCCGTCTGCTCGTTTGCCAACTATGTCATAAAAAACAATGTTTTATAATGTTACAAAGCCGACTCTGAGTAGTTTAGTGTTAGACTTTTTTCGCACCGACGATTACCAAACTTACTTACAATAAACTACAGATATTTTTAAACCCACGGTTTTCCAACAAGTAGGTACTACTTAGGTATATTATAAATCATAATTTTGCCTAATATCATTATCGGGAAACTTTTTTCATCTCAGCCAAGTAACAAATGTTTATGGTAATAAAAAAGTGTAAAATTCAGGGGCTTGTTAGCGTAACGTTAATATTGGCCTCAGCAGGGGCGTCTTAAGGGCGAGGCGGGGCTCTTTAGGTCACATTATTATTGTTTTACTTATGCTTTGTCACTTCAGTGGACAATATTTTATAGGTAGGTAGGTAGTGTCTCAATATATAAATAATCACGCATAATGATAATTCTGTTGGTATGTATTCATAATACATCACATAACTTTACGTAAAAAGTAATACTTATGTAGGTAATATTAAGAGTATGTAGTGAATAGCACTTCTTAATTTAATTTAATGATAAAATCCTTTTAAACTCGTGTAAACTGTTAGATCTCTTTAAAATATTTATAAATGTGAAATGTAAGTCCTAGTCGTCCAGCTTTTAGGGCTAAAAATCAAAAGTCCCGCGTGGGACCTTGCTGTCTAGGTGATTTGACGCGGTAAGTCTTTTTATGTCAATGATGTTGAAAGTTGTTATGGTTACCTAACATTGGCTTTAATTAGGTAATTTTTCTTGAGACCAACCAAATCCAACTTAACCCAAATGAGCTCAGAATCCTACTATTTACGAAAACTCAGGTTTGGCCATTCTTAATTTGCCGGTACCTATTGGACTGTAGGTACTGCTGTACCTAGAGCTTTACCTACGTGTCATTTTCACCTAAAAACACTATTACCGCAACAGAAAGGCGTGCTACGCGTTCTGATCTGGGTTTGTCCCTTAAGTACTTACCCTAGAGGTAGGGGTAGAGGACAAAGTAAAAAATCTTGAAGAACCTCCCCGTAGCCTATGTTCTTTCTCAGGGTCTAGATCATCTGTATACCAAATTTCATTTAAATCCGTTCAGTAGTTTTTGGCGTGAAAGAGTAACAGACAGACAGACAGACAGACAGACAGACAGACAGACAGACAGACAGAGTTACTTTCGCATTTATAATATTAGTATGGATACGGAGGATGGAAAAATTCTCTTCCACAGATGACTTCAAAAGTATTGAAATATCCAAAATATGGAAACTCTAGTTCTTAGCCATTGATGCATGCCCCCTCGAAAATAACCTGATCCGCCCCTTGCGGGATCCCGCGCTTGACGTCCCGACAAAAGGTCGTTAGCCAGATTTATGGTGTGTTTATTGCCGACCTGTGGGAATTAAAACTCATACCGTCACGTTCTTCAGCCAGTGAGAGCTTACGCATGGAACTTGGAAATAGGCCTATCTTTTTTGTCAGTACCAGCAGCTTTTATATTTTGCCGAGCAGGATTTCAGGTATTTAGTCTCATTCATCATTAAGGGGAGAAGTAGGGGGAGGGAGGGTAAGCACAATACGAGTTTTCCTGAAGAGATTGCCTCTGACACCTCAACTTCTGAAATTCTCACCTTCACCAAAGTAGCCTTGACTTAATTGAACATCTTATATCTCAGGCAGCATTTATGTTTGAGAATTGAGAGTAAGTAATACACTGGCATCTGTTAGTTTAGTTTGCTTAAAAATCACAGTTGTGGAGAGATTGGGGGTTCCTATTAGAGAATTGGGTCAAAAATGTAAAGTGATCTAGGTAAACTTTGGAGATTTAATAAATACCTAATAATAATACCCAAGTTTTAAGCCTACACAGCCTTACCAAGGTAAACAGTAAGTCAGGCACTCATTAACTGAAATCATTCCTATTTTCCTTTAATATGTGAAATAAAACGAAGTCTAAAGAAGAACACATAAAAAAGCAGAAAAACAAATGGAGGACGCAGATGTTGAAATGTTATGACGAGACTTTAAATGTCGTTCATTTTCATTTCCCTGGGCGCAAGACATTTTTATCGCACGATGTCGCTATCAAATTGTATCGATGTAAAATAAAACGGGCGCGTTTCATTTAAGTATTCTGTATTTTTCAAGTTAAATAATTTTGCAAAGTTGTAAAAAAGTAAGTAGGTAGGTACTTGAAACTTGTAGATACAGTCAGCATGCAAATAATCTTAGAGTCCAAACCTACAACAACCCCGGTAGAGTGCGATAGCCTATCAAATTGCATAATCTAGATTAAGTTTTTGTATACCTACAATAATGTCCCGAGCACGGACGAATACGGTCAATTACTTAGATATTATAGTTCATCAACCTCTTTACAAACACTGACTGAAACTTGATTGTTTAGTGTCAATTTATCAAGGTGGACGCTATAATATGTGTACGTACATATATTGCCCTAAAACGTTTGAGTTATAATGTGTCAATATAGTCTGCCGCAAGAAAGTGTAGTTATGACCTTGAGTGCGCAGAAACCAATTTTCATAGAAAGTCTTCTTTTTTACAAGTGCGCAAAATAACGGTCATCGCTATACTTTCGTGCCTCCAGCATAAATTAATTGATCGCGCTGCTTACATACGTTTTAAAAATCAGCTAATGAAATGATAAGAATTTTAAACGAACAGTTTTAGACTAAGAGATGGAAAGTATCTATATAAATAGGTAAATCAACAATCAGGGCGTGGAGAGGATATATTTTATATACCTACCCATATACCTTACCATAACACGAGGTCGTCTACCACTAATCATATTAAAAAATGTAACTGCTTATGGACAAAGGTACACATTAAAATATCCTAAATGTGAATTTTGTGCAATAAAGTATATCCATCTCCCTATGTAGCTCTTGAGGTTGTATGCCTTGTAGTTGCCGAGGTTCATTGATCTCAGTTAAATACCATTTGCTATCCATTAGATTGTTGCAATTCGACAGTTAAATTTAAATGACCTCGACCAGATACTATCTGTGATGTTCGGCGCAGTTATTGCCACAGATCCTAACTGCGTCACAGATTCATAAATAACAAACATGGGTTCATCCACAGCTACCATGAGAGATCAGTTCTGGCTTCCATGATGAAATCTGTGATGGATGTTGATCGACGGGATGAAATATTCATATCTGCTAGGGATAACTGTTTGTTTATGCACTAGAGCTGTGATACAATCGATGTTTTAATCAGTTACAACATGTACTTAGGTACTTGGCAATAAAATCCTAACTAATACCTACCTAATATAAATGCGAAAGTAACTCTGACTGTCTGTTAGTCTTTCCCGCCAAAACTACTGAACGGATTTGAATGAAATTTGGAATTGAATGAAATTACCCAACGATACCTACTATTCCACGCGGACGAAGTTGCGGGTAACAGCTAGTGATTATATGACAGGGTCACTAGCAAACGCGCCATATTGTATTTTTATTTAACAGCATACAGATGCTTTATTAACAGCTTAAATAATCGTCCTCCTGTGAGGAATCTTAAAACTATAAAGCCTCTGAAGTTAAAAGGAAGCTAAGATTTTTCTTGATTTCAGAGCGTTACCTAAAATGTCTAAACTTTTTTCAGATACGTTTGGCAGTAAGTATTATCAGTAGGTATTATTTCACATCTCTATGTTAGTAAGTACTTCATTGCACATGCATAGTAAAATGCATTTAATGTTCGTATCTATACGACTGCATGTCGAGATTGGACAAACATTTTCATTACCGGGCGGGATTCAATTTCTCGTATATTTGTTTTTGTTAAAGTATTGAACGTTTCGTTGGGCATACACCTGTGTCCATTCGAGCTCATTTATAATTGAAAATGAATGAATGAAATATGCTTTTTATTGCACACAAAACAGAGGTATACAGCTTAAAATTGCCTACTTTTAAATGGAAATTAATTGAATTTTTAAATCCTTTTCAAACTATGGCCACGGTGGCTATAGCTATGATATGTTCTAATACAAGCAGTTTTGACCAATTTGAAAAGCCATTTTCGAAAATAACTCGACAAAGAATTGGACCTCGGACATTCTGCGCTTGGCTACTGCGACATCAAGGTATTTAATGATTTGTTCCCGCTATCTACACTTCTTCTTACGTAGCTGCAAACTTGGTGTTTTCTCTCCAAGAGCGATAAGGAAAACCATTATCACCTTGGACCCCGTCTTGATTGCATAAATCACCATACTTAGCACTTTTGTTACAGATTGATGGATCACTTACTACAGTAGTTTTGCGAACGTCGTAACTTCGCAAAACTTTTGAAGGGACTTAAGTATGTCCTGCAACGAGAAACCGTGTGAATATTGATGTTGTTATGTTAAAAGAAAAAATAAAGAAAACTATGAAGATAAAAACAGAAATACCTTTTTACTACAAATACTTGATAATATTTTTATACTTTTTTCCACTTTGTTCAAGTAAAATAAACGTGTCAACTGACCAAACTTAACCACACTTATTACAAAATGAAGAATAAAGCTGGTAAAAGGAAAACAAAAACAGCAAAAAATAAATTGTCTCATCAGCTAAGTACCTATTTTAAAAGTTGGTAAACTCCAAACTCCAGCTGAGATGATTGAAGTACCTACCAACCTATAGATACCTACTTAGGTACATGTTAGCTTTTAAAATCTGTGACGTTGATATATAACATGTTTGACATAAAGAGTAGGTAGGTATAATCGAACGAAGGTGCATAAAGTCCTTCAATATGTTATTATGAATAGCGGTACTTAACTACTCATGAATGAGTTATACTCGTACTCCATTATTATTAGTGAGTTTTTTGGGAACCCCCACAAGGTCAATCAAATTCGATATGGCAAAAACGAAAACCAATTTTATAGGACCACGTAACAATCATAAAGCTATTATTCAGACTATAGTAAAGAAGTAAGAAATAAATAAATTCTCACAACTTAACATACGAACATTCACCTAATATAGCTGGAGGCACGAAAGTATAGCGATGACCGTTATTTTGCGCACTTGTAAAAAAGAAGACTTTCTATCAAAATTGGTTTCTGCGCACTCAAGGTCATAACTACACTTTCTTGCCTCGGACTATACCGTTGTGATTGTGCTTCAATTTTCAGACTATAGATCAATCAGTACTTAAGCGGAATGTAAAAGCGTGAAGTTTTTTTTACTTACCGTACTTAATTATTATATAAGAGTTTAAATGCGCGGAAATGGATGCTTTAGTTTCGCACCAGTTTTCCTTTACCTTGAAACAACAACATATGTTTTCGACCTTTCCTTAAAATGTTACCTACCTAAAAATAAAAGGATGATTTTTTCCTTTTATTAAGCGAGTAGTAATTACATTGTTTGTTGATACTTGAAAAATTTAACTTGAAACATATGCGACGATATTAGACGGGTAAAGTACGTACAGGTAACTACACTTCCACAAAATTTATAAGTACTTTGGTGTCACACTCCTGTGGTTTTGAAAAACGTTTAAAGGCAGGCAGGGACAGGAAAATTCCAGACGAAATTACGGATGGAAATACCGAAAGTACCTAGGTACCTACTGTAGATTGTAGTGTACATATGTTAAACATGATGTAACTCTCTTTTTATGTGATAGGTGGCAGACGGATTACCTGATGGTAAGGGATTGCCACTGCCGAAGTAAGTAACTCGAGTACTTGTGTTACAGGTAATATCAGACAACAGAGGAATCACAATTAAAACTTAACCTAGTTGCGTGAATTTATTTATACCTTTTTGTTTTTGTTTCAAATGATAAAGACAATCATTTGTTTTTTTAGTCTTGGCCTTACTAAGCCCCCATCTTGTCTATCTAAATAACAATTCAAGTATATTCTTGTTATTTTCCACATCAATCAGAGAGCTGGCGGTCCCCACACCATTCCACCGATTGGATAAACGTTTCCGAGAGCTCACAATGGTAACTGCCAGACGCATTACGAAATGTAAACACCTACATCGTAATAATTTGTCGGGATAAAGTGGTGAAGTTACAGACATTATCACTACTGCCAAATTGTCGTACGTTTCACGTTCGTAAATACGAAACCAGATTATTTAAAATCGGCACATGTGAGTATTTTTTATACCCGCTTGGCGATGAGGGACATCATTGTGAGGACATCTGAAGGTTTCGGATAGTGGCTCAAACCTTTAATCGAATTCCGATCTTTCTTAAAAATGGTCGCGCGCAGTGTGGTTCCAGATAAATTTTCTCCCGCGATCGCTCCGGCTGTGAGAAAAAGTTTTCCCGTAGGACTATAGTAAGTTTGAGATGGTTCTTCAAAAAAAGAGTGTTAAGTCTGATAATGTTATGTTATTATGAGAGTTCACACGTATGTCCTCTAGAGTTGCAGGCATTTAAATATTGCCACGGTAATGACATCTCGATGAAAAAATGAATGACCATTTCTCTCTCCGGTCGCTCCCTTATGACTGAGGATCGTGGTCATCATTGAATGTGGATGGGTTGTACCTCGCTTGTGGTACCTGCCCCCACCGATGTTTATTCATGGCGTCTCTGATGACCGAGCTAAACTTGTTTGTGGATGCACCTAGCACTTGATCGGTCCGTCTGGTTGGGTCGTCCTCGGGCTCGTTTACCCTCCGTGTTCCCAACAACGATCAGCTTTTCAAGGCTCTCATCACCTGTTCTCATTATCTGGTCAAAATCGCACATATGTACAAGTACATACCTACTTCAATTAAATACCTAATTGTCAATTTAATTGTGAAAATTTTAAACGATCGTTACATTAACGTAATGAAGTGCCCACTCGGAGTGTTTTAACGAAAGATATTCTAGGGTCGAAATAATGTAGATAGTACGGTATGCGTGAAATTGGATTATCTCCAGAGTGGAAGCTCAATTATTTAATTCCACAGACTCGCATTGTTCTATGTTACATTTTTATACGATTACGATTTAGGTCGAAAGAGAATTCGATTAAGAAGGAGGACAAAATATCTACAAATTTCCTTTACCAATTTTGCTCCTGTCGGAATGAATAAAAGAATCCAACTTATTATTTTCCATTTGTGAGTTCTATATTTGTAATTTTATTTGATTTTTATGAATCCGTATCCCGATCCCGAATTTTATGGGAAATGGATGGTTTCATTGAGATTGAGGTAGGTAAGGTCCGTATTTTCTTCCTATAAACTTTCAAAGGACTTTTGGGATCAGACATTTGCAAATGTGTTAGTTTTTAACATTTATAGGTGGCAGACGAGCAGACGGATCACCAGTGGATCTACAAAGTGGTAGCTAAGCGATTGACGCCAACCATTAATCTGAAACCTTGCAACCCTTAGACTCCCCTTCCTCCCGGATCGGGCCTGTACCTACCCTTAGGTAACTCAGACAATCACAGTGCCGGTGCCCTGTTTCACTTTAGTTTTCAGTGCGACCATGGTACACTCCAGGTTGAGCCGACCAATTCATGTTGAACATGGCTCTTCCATTGTAAAAATGCTGATGAAGATGATTTCTTATTATAGATAGAATAAATACTTAAATTTTGTGCCATTAACATCTTAAAATTCAAAGAATTCTAAATTTAGTTTTTAAAATGAACTAATCCATACGTAGAATGAGTTAATAATAGAATATTTGCATAAATAATTAGGCATACTCTGTATAGGCTAATGTTAAATTAGTTAATACTTCTACAGCCTTGAAGAGCCGATTCGCTTCGTTCGCAGAAGCTGACTGTCAGGCACTCTATTTTTATACCCTCAAGAGTCATAATTCAACGACTTGCCTTATCAGCGAGGAGCAGGTCTGAGCATCCGAGTAAATAATATCAGTTATATTTCCTCCGCGTAATTGGAGGTCCTGGCGTAGAGCGTAGAGCGTACACTCGGAAAATGGGTTGATGGTACTCGTTAGCTATACTAGCGCAATGATTTGATTTTATTAATTGTGACGAGTTAAAAATAAAAGCACAGTGTGTTAGCTCATTAATCACGTAACGCGTCGTAAAAACCATTTTAAACATTATTTGCTCGAATAAAAAGAAGGATTGACTGTTAATACAAACTCGGTCACGTGACTTTTTACAAATCCGAGAACAAATGTTGTTCTGAGTTAGCAAGACGTGGCTAAAGCGATGTAAATGTCTACCGATACACCTTGTATACCACAACACTCCAAACACACGAGCTGATTTTTAATTATGCGGCTTAATCTGACAGATGTCAATGTGTCAATATTGTATTGTATTGTGTAGAAACACGAAACGTAGGTAGCGAATTATCTATTATTGGTAAAGGTATTTTAACAATACATAACAATTGTACTTATGTTATATACGGGACTAAAGGCGCGGATGAGGTTGCCGTTTATCAAGTATTTGTGTAATGCAACGCAAAAGTTTAAAACATAATTATTATGACAATCGTGACATCAGCAGTCATAAACAACATAATTATATCTGTACAACAAATACTTTGTCCAGTACAATAGGCAGATATTGTTTTTAAAATGTCAAAATTAATCAATCACAATTAACAAAAATCGAATGGTGGGACTAGCGGACCAAACAAGCGCCGATAGAAAGGTCGGGGAGAATTTGATGGCGCATCACTGTTCACGTTGTAAAGTTAATGATGTCATGATTTTCTGCTCTTTTATTATCCATTTCAATGGTATCCTCGTCTCCCATTCACAGAGATGTTTCCGAAAGTCAAAGAACTCCGTGTACTCTGACCTATCAAAGAAGTACCTACACAGCTACATAACTTTTGAAGGTCCCCAAGTTATAGGAAAAAAGTTAAAGTAAAATAGTATGAATAATCGTATACCGGTCAGCGTTAGGCAATAATCGCTTACAGACGCAATGGGGCGGTAGACATTTTTTTTATGTGATAGGTGGCAGACGAGCAGACGGCTCACTGACGGTAGGTAATCGATTGCCACCGCCCATAATTCGCAAGATGGCAACCGAGTCAGTGATGGACATATTCGTAAAATAAACTAAGTACCTACCTATTCTAAAATATTTGGAGTTTATATATAAGATGGGTTTGCACTTGACCTCATCTCTCCTAATGGAGAGTGACAATGAGGTCTAAGATGTAGCGTGCTTTCCCAGAAGAAGCCTATTCACTCTCGACTTTGGATTCTTTATTTGGAGTTTATTGAATCCCAATAAGATTTTAAATCACACTTCACTTGTAAATCGTATTAGATGAATTAATCGGATCAATTTGGTTCAAGTTGTCTATTAGCATCGAATAAATCGAAACATCCTCTCCAAAACGGCTAATGTTGTCTATTTAGCTGACGCCATCGATATTCGAGAAGTTTGCCCATCGACTCAGGAGAGGGTTCATTAGGGTGCCCTCTCAACAGGGCACAAAGGAGGCAAGTGGCTTGATGACTAGGTTGACCAAGAAGTCATAATTCTGACTTATCATCGAAGCCGTCGCTTTGGAACCCTAGGGGATTTACCTACTCTTAAGTTGCGTTGAGACAGACTGTATCAAATGTACGAGAGCGTAATTTAGTAGTTATGTTACTCTAAAAATTACGTTAGTTGACGTTTGAAATCGATGGAAGTTCAGACAGGAGACCTATTTTTGAATTGTCGTCTCACTAAAAAATGTGTGACTCGCGTGATTTTTGACATCCGCATTTTTGAATCATTCGAAAACGAGCGATTTGCAACGAGTGGTGTAAACCACTCGTTTCCGTGAGGCGAGTGCAAAGATATTGGATATGGCGAGTGGACGCATTTACGTCAAATTACACGTCAAATATTAACGAGTTAACACTACTTTGACAAGATTGGCGACACACTAAGCGAGTGATTTCAAAAATAGGGAAAATTATGAATCATGCGACTCACGAGACGACGTGACTTGCAAAACGAGTAGTTTTGTTTGAACGAAGCGAAAATTCAAAAATAGGTCTCCAGATCGTGTTTTAAATGCCAATAGGTTCTAACATTAGTGTCTGCTACTCTGTTAGTATAAAATACATGTAAGGTTGTTAGTGAATGGAGAATGAATTACGAAGTTCGCTGCCGTAGATATGTCTGTTTATGTACTCTAAAACACACCGAGATAACTGTACTACACAGTAAGCAGGCGACGTTTTGGGTTCGATTATTTTGTGTCAGTCAGTCAAAAGTCGAGAACAGTCAAGAAAGGAATGTAGACACTCCATTCACAAGAGCGCTCTTAAATTAGAGAGAGAGAGAGAGAGAGCTTCAAAGCCGTATATAACTAACCTAATAAAATTAACGTTTATTAACAGGACCGTCCTGATGTATTTAATGGTGACCCTCGAGCGAAGCCCGATCCCTTTGTCCCGGTAGCGGCTCATTAAAAATTCCATTATCGCCTTATTGGCTCCTGCCAGAAGAGCCACACTCGTTAGGACTCCACTTCTGACAGAGTGCACGCGAATTAGGCTTAAAGCACTTAAACGAAAGCGCAAGAGTTAAAATGTTTAACGTTATTATAAAAAAATGTTTTAAGAAAAGAAGTGTATTATGTACCATCGAGGAACATTTCAGTAAAACTCATTACCAGCTATGCTTTATAAAATAAAGTTAAACACCTAAAATGTTTTTTGTAGGATTACTCTTGTATCTATTTTATACTTTTGCCTGTTTTATTCAATGTTAATATTTTTTTTAATTTATCAAACATAATCAAATAAACAATAGTTTCATGACCTAAAAACCTAATCCCATCATAGTATATATCGATGACTTGATTTCTATGATGGAGGCTTTTGTCCTGCAGTGGGACAGTATAAAGGCTGATTCAATACATTTTTATGACCTAACACATCCTATGTGAATAAATACCTACTCTATTGCGGGAAGCTAGCTATGTACAAGTATATCTTTAGAAATAGCATAAGTTATCATAGGAAAACTTTTGACCAATCGTCAACAACTTTACAATGAAAAGAAAAAAGTTTCAGTATATTTGAAAGATATTTACTCACTAAACGAAGCCTAAGCTACCATACAATGTATGAGGGCACGTAGAAAATTTGCAAATAAATGGTCGAATCAAATTAGATGAAGAACTTTGTGTGATAATCCCTTGCCTGTACATATTTGCTTAGGCCCAGGAAATTTACCCTCCCAGGAGAACTTTGAACAGAGGTTGACACTCAAGGGAATGAAAAAGGTTACCTAAATATTACAATTTAAGTAAATACTTTTGATTTATCTTGCACAGAATAGCTCTTGAGGTCCAATTCACGTATGGTCAGTATTGGACTTTATATCTATTGGGTCGGGACTGTATGCTGATAACTTCATGGTGCCAATAAAACAGCTGTTATCGGTAAAATCAATTACAATATTCCTAGACACGTTCACGAGCAATGAGAGAACCATAAACACTGACAAAACAATATCTGGGGGCACGGCAGTGTCCCCGCCAAGTCGAGCAAAAATGCGGCACGGCTTACCATCCTTTTCTCGAAGTAGTTCAGGCCATTTTCAACCCCCTATAACTTCGTTTTGGATAAAACCAGAAGTTTCAATTTTCTAACGAAGCAGGCATTGGAAATATAACGTTAAAGGTATCTACTGAATAAATTAATAAACGACTTGGTATTACATGGATCTCATAACTTTTTACGGTAGAACAACTGAGTTGCGAGACTCGGTCTTTTTGACGAGGGCTGGATGAGAGTGGCCGAAAATCGAATGCGGTGGCGCGCATTAGGGGAGACCTATGTCCAGCAGTGGACGAGTGTGGGTTGCTGATGATGATTATGAGTGTGTAAAATAGTCAGCCACCAACCTGATTGCCGAACACACCAATACTGCAGGCCGAGGAGACCTGGTCGGCGCCGAACCACACGGCGGCCAGCCTCGGCGGCACGTTCAGGATGAACACCTGCGACATCGCCACCACGGTCTGCCCCGCGAAGCCCAGCCAGAACAGGTCCTGCGGCACCGAGAACACCTTCAGCCATGCGCCCGCGCACGTGCCGAACGAGCCGATTATTGTCGTCACCCGCAGACCCTGGGGACGAAAAGAGAGACAAATAGATTACTCTTTATTGCAATTTGGTTGTGCACACAGTTTAAGAACTAGTGATACAGATATTGAGAGCACTGCATTTTCAAGCTAAAAGTGCATTTCATCATATCAGCCTACATCCAGCCACTACTGAGTATAAGCCTCTTCTCTATCGTGCCACTCCCTACGGTCTCCAGCCAACCTCTTCTAGGGGGGCTACCGCGAGTGAAAAATCCGTTAGATGGCGTACGTGTAGACTGAGGTTCAACTTCAACGTCATTTTGACATCTCACATCAAAAATAGCCAATCACCGTATATTTGGACTTCAGTCTACACGAACGCCATCTAACGGAATTTTCACACGCAATAGACCCCATTGTTTCCCCATAGACGTCGTCAAAAAAAACATTTACAAAATATTGGAACAACTTTTACACGTTAATCAATGTTACTTTCTTTCTTATTGATGATGGTTTGAATGTGCCAAATCAATTTACTTGTTCAGATACTTTGAACCACTGAATGCTCTGTCAAATTTGGCTACCTTGATTTTATTAATTTTATCGCTGCACACCGTGCAGTATTTAGACATATTGGATATAAACTGTAGGTATATAATTATGATGCTGAGTCTACATACTTTTATGAGTAAAACTCTATATATTTTTTATTATTAAATCAATCTTCATGTCTTAAATCCCAGGGAAAATTTATCTGCCTTCGTGACATATTAAATTTAGTGATGTACAGAGACGAGATGTCTCTATACGTCTCGTAAAGATTACATAAAAAAATATGCTAAACATCTATATTGTATGATTATTTATCATTCAAAATACACAAACATATTATAATAAACAGTTTCGAAACAATAACAGGGTAAACGTTTGTAGTGAACCATTACTAAATTAGTAGTTTTCCAGTAGATTATCTGAGGTAATATTCCGCGTAATTAAGTAAACACATAAGGTCGCGCAGCGATATTAGATCTGGGTCATATGATATTTTCTGATATCTATTTTATTGTGTGTCTATTAATATTTTACTGATTAGGTATTTACCTATATTTGCAAATACCTATTTATATAAGTAATATTTAACTTTTCACGGTCGCTAAGCTGACTCATTCTCTTAGACTATGATTTTCAAATCTACATAACTCTGAATTTGATATCAGTATCTTAAAATTTACTGATTACTCGTATATAGAAGGTTAGGCCATTCATTCATTTCAAATTTAAATACAGCCACGATAAAGACCACTCGATGAGAATCACCCTTTTACGATTCTTATTGGACTAAGAATCATGGGTTTCATTAGAAAGATAACCCCGGTCGTATGTCTACTTTTTTGTGGCTGAAGCACTTTAGTAGTTCTTTGCAGTTCTGCTTTCTTGGCCTAGTGGATTGTCATGTAATCCAATTAGATTCACATTATTCGCCTACTCACAAGCTCGTAATTACTACAAAGAGACAAAAGCCAAGATATTAGGATCAGTACCTACAATAAATCTTTACCAAAGTAAAATAGATGAAGATTATTTTCCTAAGAGCATTGTGTTGCTATCGCAAAATAAATGTATACATAGGAATAGTGACATATTTCATTACGAAAAGAGGTTTTCGCGCCAGGGGACTTTGCCGAGATTGCTTCGTATACACATACATACAACACTATCGAGGTATACAGGGTGTATCTGTGAACATTAGCATCCCATAGACCACTTCTTCTACCAATCATTCTGAACAACATTTTAATCTATGACTTTTTTTATATTATACTATAGGCCAACGCTTGTGGTCACAATCGCGCCTGATGGAAAGTGACGTTGAGGTCTAAGATTGTACGCGTTTGCCTAGAAGATGCCTGTTCACTCTTGCCTTAAAGATTTTTCAAAAGACGTAAAACAAAATGTTATTCAGAATCTTTGGCAGAGCACGTGGTTAAAGGGATTTAAATGTTCACAAATACCCTGTATGTAGTCATCTAGGGACTTGATTTAAAAATGCGAAAGCTTTTTCCTTGCCTGAAATGCCTGATCTTTACATAGTGAATGAATTTTAATAAAGTGACATAGCTCTACTTTAAGTAAGTAGGGATTGGATGTGTTGACCTCACACAAAACTTAGTTCAAAGAACACCTATGTAGCTTGATAGACGGAAGTAGAGTTATTTTGATCCAAGATTACGGAAATAAAACTGATAAGATTTCTAGTAAGGCCAGCACATAGCGGAAATTCATAAGTTTTCATTTGCTTTTGGCGCTAATCTTTCTTTATCTGTTTACTTTATTAAATTAAAACGTAGGTAAGTAGGTAGTTATTCGCATTTGTTAACGTAGATTTGGGATTAGTGCAATGTTACGGTTTAAAGAGGTTTTATATTTCGAAGATGTAGATAAACAGAGATTTGGAAACACGGAAAAGGGAGCTGGTCTTTTCCGTGTGCAATAAATTGTGATAAAGTCATTTACTTTCGACGTTTTTTATTACAAGGTCTGCTTTGATCCATGAGATTAGAGAGAGATCACTGAATTATTGAATGATGAGAAATTATTCAATGAATGAGAAATGATTTCACTGCTGAATGTATTCCTCTACTTAAAAGTTCCTATTATCATCATGGTCCATATTTCTATAAGCAATAAGCATATTATTATTATTAAGACCTAGAATGCATAAGCTAAACGTGGGACAAATTATGTTTATGACCCGTGTTGTGCTCACATAAACATTCACGAAAAACCTCACAGTCTATATAATAATACTTTGTCTGCCTAAAATAACAATTGTCTACCGTAGGTCTTCTAGAGGCACGTCCCAGAATACCAAACATTACTTACAAAAAGCTACTATTTGCCTCTTCATCACCATTAGGTCCACATTTGCTTGTACAACTCTACGTGAATTTAATAAACAGACGCACTGAGGCAGAGCCGGCTTTAGGCTTGCCTGGACTTAGGTGCACACGATAAGGGGCCTTGTAGTTGACCTCTTGCGTGCTCTATTATTCAATGATCATAATTTTTACGTGTCATTACTAGTTGCCTCCAGAACTGTCCAAAATTAGCTATGCCGCAAGCATCAAAAAGTTATTTAAAAAAAAATTCAGCGGTCGAGTACTAATGATAAATTATCTCATAGACGTGATTCCATATCAAGAGTTATCTTAACTCTAATTTAAGCTTAAGTAATTTAATTTTGTTGCAATACCCTACTTGACAGGGTCATGCCTACATTGCCTTAAGATTATTTTAACATTAAATTAATAAATAAAACTGTACATAACCAGGGAACGTTTTCATAAGGTTTGGGAAGCCTGGAAGAGTTACACTGAAGCGACTGCCGTCCAACCTTATAAGAATCAAGAATATGACACATCAGAAATTCAGAAAAAGAGATGCGTGCTCGTCAGATTCAATGACTTTCAGATATTATGGTTGACGTTTGTATCAAGGCTACTTATCCTACTACTATTATAAAGGCGAAAGTTTGTAAGGATGTATGGATGTTTGTTACTCTTTCACGTAAAAACTACTGAATGGATTTGAATAAAACTTTACCACAATATAGCTTATACATCAGAATAACACATAGGCTACAATTTATAAAAATATATTGTGTGGATTGTCCAAAATATGACGGTAAGTGTCAATAATTAACTCCACGCGTACGAAGTCGCGGTTTTTCACTGAGTACCATACAAAGCTCTTAGGGTATTTTCTATTGTTCCCTAAAGCAAAATCCGACCCTGTACAGTGCCGGAGTTATATTGTTCCATTACCTTGCGAGGTGCGCGGGAGCGCCGAATAATTGAGTTCAGGATGGGCACTAACAAGGCTTCGACCTCTGCTGGGACCTGTTAACGACGTTCCACGGAAGGCTTTGACGTGGTGACTGATGGAACTGAATAGCAGGGACAAGCAATATTGAACTTAAAGTTCACCTTGTAGTTGAGAATAGACAAAGTAAAGTAAATGTATGTAACCTTTTTGGATGTTATTTTATGGGGTGTTTAATTTAGTTTTCTATGGGTTCAGTGCCAAAAGGGTGTTTTGGCCAAAAAGTAAAAGGAGCAGGGATGTGTTAAAGGTACATATTTTTTGTCATTGATAAGGGTGAAACACCGTGCCATTAATGTGATACCGCATAAGAACAAGCCAAAAATAATGTGGATCATTTCATCCGCGAAACTAAATGGCGCTGTTCTAATTAGTTATATTTTGTATACTATTTATAAAAAGGTAACTTCTGTAGAAAACGACAAGGCTTATAATTAAACCCAAGAGACCAAACACTAGTGCGATGCAATCGACGTCCAGCGCCATCTAATGGTACGGATTTAAACTAATATCCCAAAACAAAGTGAGCCGAGCCACTATTGAATAAATATCCTAATATCACAAAATCATGATATGAAAATCCTTGTTATCTTCAAATGAGGGCAACATGAAACCTATCTACTTAAAACGCCTTTGTGAGTTTCTATTTAGCTTCTTTAAAAAGCATACAACAAGAGGATCTTTGAAAGCCTTTACAACGCTTGAGGGGTGCAGCTTTATTACTCCTAAATGACTCGTGGAATTTAATTTTAATCCTCTTGGTGTAGAATAATATTTTTAAATTAAATATCTATACTATTTATAAAGAGATAAATTCTACAGACAACGACAAGGCTTATGCTTAAACCGAAAAAGTAAAACACATGTGCGATGTAATAACACACAGCGCCATCTATTGGTTGCATGGGAAACTAATGGCCCGAAACGAAGTGGGGGCGGGCCACTAGTAATTTATAAAAGTGTTGTGAAAAATAAACAGTTTTGTTTGTTTATTTTTATCAATTAGGACAAGAAGAAAATAATTTTATTTCTGAATATTTATAAAATGGTATATATATACGTACCTATCGTGTTAAGCTATATAACATTGAGTTGCTGGATGGAGCATTTGGTAGAGACCCTGCCTCATGCGCCAAATATCGTGGGTTCGCTACCCGCCCTATATAAACGTTCGTATGATGAATACTTGTTTTTGTTCAGTGTCTCGGTGTAATATAATTTATTTAAGTATCACATTTGTGTTTCCTCTGTTGTCTGATATCTGTACCCCAAGTGCTTAAGCTACTTAGTACGGAATCAGGTCAATGTATGAGATGTGGGAATTATTATTAACACAAAGTCAATAATACCATCGGCGTCAGTAGTAAGACCCGTCCTATAAAATGAATTTGAAAAATCCCCCAAAACGTATTTCCCAGATAATTGCGGGGCTCCAACATGAAAGGGCGCTTCTCTCGCGAGCCTCCACAAAGGGCTTTCACAGTTGGCTAGTTAGAACTTGTCGGTTTGCGACCCATTAATCCTTCGGGTGGAATTCCTGATTTTTTTTTTGGGAAATGTAAAAGAATTTTCTATGAAAACTCTCGATAATAATGTCTAGAGCAGTTTTTCACAAGCTCTACATAAAAAAGCTACTATATTATTATATCATGAATTAAAAAATAAAACACAAAGCTTCTAATCTGGAGAACTAGATAACTAGTTTTAATTTTATACCTCTGTTTTGTGTCCAGTAAAAAGTATATTCATTCATTCTAAAGATCCACAGGCGTACAAAGGTTTTGTTAAGAATACCTATACCTACTTTTTTATGATAGGAGGCAAACAAGCAGTCGGATCACCTGTTGTTAAGCGATTGCCTCCAACTTTAAGTTTTATATTGAACTAGTGGCCAGCCCTCACTTCGTTTCGATTTCGGGGCAGTAGTTCCACTGTTTACCAATAGATGGCGTTTGGCGTTGATTGTATCGCGCACACTTTTGTGTTTTCGGTTTAGCTTTAAGCCCTGGCGTGGAATATGAGATGAACCTCTTTATAAATAGTACAGAAGATAGAGACGAGGAAATAGTATCTCTGTTGTTTATTTATAGGTGCAATAGAAATATCAGTCAATAACAAACACTATCATAACACTTCTGTCTTGTATGACGGTTATCATTGCACATGTTCAAAGGTTATCATGGAATATGATGACTGATAAAATGGATCGTATCCATAATTATTCCAATAAGTTAAATAAAATATTGTTCTATATCTTTTAAGATGAACGTTAAGCGCTTAGTCTCTACTAGATAAGTCGGTATTGTAAATCGGACAGCAAAGAAATAAATTCACATAACACCTCATATTATATTCACTCCGTACCAAGTAGCTTAAGCACATAAGTTATAATAGATGTCAGACAATAAAGGACGCACAAATACATCCAACACATATATAACACACAGATTACATACATCTAATACTACATTCGTGTGATGAACACTTGGGTTTGTTGAGTAATTATGCTCGAACAACTCCTTTAGAAACAGATAAAGATATGTAGATATTGTCCACTGTTTAATTGTAAAGTGCAGACTGCTTATCTTATCAGTAGAGACTTGGGTGTGCCGTGTTCTGTTTAAGATACAAAGGTTCCAGGACTGCTCAACTTTAACTTTCCATCTGGTACAAAACTTTCCTCAGAGATAGCACAATATCCTCCGATAAGCATTCCATGGTAGCTGGCAAGTATTATTTAAGGCTGCTTTTTCACCAGATCTGTGCGAGGTAGCCAAGCGGTGTGCAAGAAGAAAATCCACCAATAGAATTACTTCATTCCTCTCTAGAAGTGATTCTATTGGTGGATTTTTTTCCTCTCACAAGGCTTAGCTCCCACATTTCTGGTGGAAAAGCAGCCTTAGAGCAGTTTAAAAGGAATGTCGGGTAGTCCCGATCAACCCACGGATATTTAAATTATTATACGAACTAAACACATTCCTTCCATAGAAATACCGTTACTTTAAGATTAACTTTCCTCTACTCTTGACAAAAAACAAAATGCAGTTTTTATTTGGGAAAAATGAGGCAAGCGAGCATTCCAACGAGTGGGCCATCCGATGGTATGTAATTGTCACCGTGTCAATTTTCAAGGAAGTTCATCAACATTCGAAAAATATCCCGGGATCTCAAGTTCACGGCGTGTTTAATAAGGGTAATTGAGGTCTCTGAATGCGGCAGTTACTTTTACATGAACGTTCTTCACCGAAATTGATTTAAATTTTTAGCTACGTCACACTTTCTTCTTTCTACGTCGTACGTTTACTTTTGTACCTAATACCAAAGATTTACCTAATACTCGTATCACAACTAACATCTTGTCATATGACAAACACGGAAAATGTCAGCGAAATTACATAATTGTGAGTCTTACGGATTTCACGTTATTTAAATATAAAAACCCAACCAATTTAATTGAGGTAAAACGTTTCTTTAGAATCGTTCATTTACATTTATGCTACCGGGAGTCTGTCTGCCTCACATGTTCCGAATAGTTTGTAAGGTATCTTTCTTAGTACAGACAGCCACACATCAGGTTACCACAAACTGAAATTTCCTCAATTAATATTCAACTTACGTGTTGTACAGTAAGATGAGATCGGTAGAAGATTGTCAGTTTTGTATACTTTGATGTGTGGCTGTCTGTACTTAATTATGCCCGAACAGCCCCTTTAGAAACAGATAAAGAGAAATTGTCCACTGTTTAATTGTAAAGTGCAGACTGCTTATCTTATCAGTAGAGACTTGGGTGTGCCATGTTCTCTTTAAGATGCAAAGGTTCCAGTACTGTTCAACTTTTCATCTGGTACAAAACTTTCCTCAGAGATAGCATTATATCCTCCGATAAGCATTCCATGGTAGCTGGCAAGTATTATTTAAGGCTGCTTTTTCACCAGATCTGTGCGAGGTAGCTAAGCGGTGTGTGAGGAAAAAATCCACCAATAGAATTACTTCATTCCTCTCTAGAAGTGATTCTATTGGTGGATTTTTTTCCTCTCAGAAGGCTTAGCTATCTCGCACAGCTCTGGTGGAAAAGCAGCCTTAGAGCAGTTTAAAAGGAATGTCGGGTAGTCCCGATCAAACCTCGGATATTTAAATTATTATAGGAACTAACGCATTAGGCACGCGTGGTGATTAAGCCTAATCCCATCATAGTATGATAACTTGATTTCTATGATGGAGGCCTTTGCCCTGCAGTGGGACAGTATATAGGCTGATACTTTACTTTACTTTATAGGACTAAACACATTCCTTCCATAGAAATACCGTTACTTTAAAGATTAACTTTCCCCTACTCTTGACACAAAAAGATGCAGTTTTTTTTGGGAAGTGAGGCAAGCGAGCATGCCAACGAGTGGGCCATCTGATGGTAAGTAATTGTTACCGTGAAATAATCCGAAATGTAGGTAAGTTGACCAATTTTCAAGGAAGTTCATCAACATTCAAAAAATAACCCGGATCTCAAGTTCACGCCGTGTTTAAATAAGGGTATATTTTTAAGTGACAATTAAAGTTAACTGAGGTCTCTGATTGCGGCAGTTACTCTATCATGAATGTTCTTCACCGAAATTGATTTCTATTTTTACCTACGTCACATTTACTACCTAATATCACAACTAACAGCTTGTCATATGACAAACACGGAAAATGTCAGCGAAATTACATAATTGTGAGTCTTACGGATTCCACGTTATACATAAAAACCCACCTACTTTAATTGAGGTAAAACGTTTCTTTAGAATCGTTCATTTACATATGCTACCGAGTCTGTCTGCCTCACATGTTCCGAATAGTTTGTAGGTATGTTTTTAAACTTTAAAATGAGAGGGTATCTGAAGATGCACAAGCTGGGCGTAGCAGACGACGCCGTGCGCCTCCAGTTCGCTTGTGACCACGGCTGTTGCAACGCAGCCGAAACGTCAAGCAGTAAGTGCTAAATGTACTTATTTAATTTCGTCGCGTTTAGTCCCGTTTATGTAAAGAGTTTGTAGGTATCTTTCTTAGTACAGACAGCCACACATCAGGTTACCACAAACTGAAATTTCCTCAATTGATATTCAACTTAACGTGTTTTACAGTAAGATGAGAGTCGATCGAAGAAATTTGTCAGTTTTGTATACTTTGATGTGTGGCTGTACAATACGCCTAGGTCATACTATGCGCCTATACAGGATGTATCTGTCGAGATTTATATCCATTTAAATAAAAAAAGCATCAGTTTTAAACCAAACCTAACTTAACTAAAGTTTAAATTAACAAATCGTATCTTATGACTCTATGGTAAAACTGTAAATAAGCAACTCTGACTCAAAGTTCGAGAGTTGCAACTGGTTGTCACAGTCCAACTTGCCGACTAGTCTAAAGTTAAACTAGTAGATACTGCAACTAGTTACAAGTTGGCGCTTCGTTAGCGGGTGTAATTGGTAGCAAGTCACTCGGAAACCTCCTCTTGAAGATAACAATCTCTCTAAATCTGACCCTTCCCTCATACAGTAAAGTGAATTGTGTAAGATAACGATTCAAAAGGATTAGAGTATATGTTAAGAGGGCGTTTGAAATTCCGTACAGCTTAGGGGATGATCCTCTGACGTGGAACTGACGCCTCGTGACGCGTATGCAAAGGCTAAGTAAGTATATAAAGGAACGCGATTAAGTAATTGATATAAGAGCATTAACACACTGAGCTGGATTTTTTTTTCATGTAAAAGGTAGCAGACAAAGAGACGGATCACATCCGCAACACCAGTGGAGTCACAAATGCGTTACCAACCTTTCAACCCCCTTCTCAATAACTAACTTTCTAAACTAATTGTGATCTATCTATAGTTTGATATTTGTAACACAAGTATTTCAGCTACTAAGTAAGGATTAAGGCAAAATTTAGATAAAATCATATTTGGAGTCAGGGCAATGTATGAGATGCTGTGTAAATTTATTAACCTACTAGCGGCCGCCCGCGACTTCGTACGCGTGGAGTTAATTATTGACACTAACCGTCATATTTTCGACAATCCACAAAATATATTTTTATAAATTGTAGCCTATGTGTTATTCTGATGTACGTATAAGCTATATTGTGGTAAAGTTTCATTCAAATCCATTCAGTAGTTTTTACGTGAAAGAGTAACAAACATCCATACATCCATACATCCAAACAAACTTTCGCCTTTATAATAGTAGTAGGATTAATTTATTTCCAATAAAGAATAAGACCACCACCATTTCGCATTAGGCAAGCGTGGTGATAAGGTCTATTATATGAAATAAATAAAACCGGCCAAGTGCGAGTCGGGCTCGCGCACAAAGGGTTCCGTAGCAGCAAATATAATATCTCAAAAACTATAAGAGATACTTTGATCAAACCAAAAATCGTTGAAAGAGTTAATTAGCATGCATCACCTCTATTTTTTTTAGAATTTTATACCCCGTGTTTAAAAAAAAAGAGGGGGGGGGACATACTTTTTACGACTTTGAGAGCTGATATCTCAAAAACCGTTCACTTTAAGAAAAATGTTTTTTTAGAAAACTTATATCATTTTAAAAGACCTTTCCATTGATACCCCACACGGGTATGTACATCGAAAAAAAAAAATTTCATCCCTCAGTTACATGTATGGGGGGCCCCACCCCCAATTCTTTTTTTTACTATTTAGTGTCATATTTTGTAGCGGTTTATACAACACATATTCCCATCAAATTTCATCACTGTAGTACTTATAGTTTCCGAGTAAATCGGCTGTGACAGACGGACAGACGGACAGACGGACATGACGAAACTATAAGGGTTCCGTTTTTGCCATTTTGGCTACGGAACCCTAAAAAATCACATTATTGTTCACCAATACATTTTTCATTTGTTTTCTTTCTAATCCTATCATCGTAACAATGACTTGATGTATATTGCCTTTGCCCTGCAGTGGGGCAGTAGGTAAGCTGATACCTACTTTTCTTTTTTTGGTATTTACAACCATTTCGTTTCAACCACAAAGTTTTTACAAGTTTTTTGCTACCTCTCCATAAAATATGACGAAACCAGGAATCCGTTTGTGCTTTAACGTGTAGAAAACTTTTTAACATCCCAACACAAAGGGAGGATATTGCGCAAGATTTTACGATTTGAGTTTTCGTGGAATATTCAAAGCTGAGGAGGCTTCGGGCGCCGGCTGTGAACGCAATATGGTGGCCTCTTCTGGCTGCTTGGGTCCTTTCTCATTTCCGCTACTTCGCGGGACATCCTGTGTGTTTCATATGATAGTAGAGTTTTGTAAAAGAGCAATCATTTGCAAACTATACTCCGAAGCTGTATAAGGGCTAATAGCTTAAAAATATGGTAAGGATCACGATTATCAAATAGCGTTATTTACGTACATGAGTTTAACAGACACAAATAATTAACAACTTGTCAAATTAATTTAAGTGTTGCATAGCTATGTGACGCTTTATCTTTAAATCTATGGTATTAGATACGAGTTGGCGCTTCGTTAGCGGGTGTAATTGGTAGCAAGTCACTCGGAAACCTCCTCTTGAAGATAACAATCTCTCTAAATCTGACCCTTCCCTCATACAGTAAAGTGAATTGTGTAAGATAACGATTCAAAGGATTAGAGTATATTATTATGTTAAGAGGGCGTTTGAAATTCCGTACAGCTTAGGGGATGATCCTCTGACGTGGAACTGACGCCTCGTGACGCGTATGCAAAGGCTAAATAAGTAATTGATATAAGAGCATTAACACACTGAGCTGGATTTTTTTTTCATATAAAAGGTACCAGACAAAGAGACGGATCACATCCGCAACACCAATGGAGTCACAAATGCGTTACCAACCTTTCAACCTCCTGCTCCATACCTAACTTTCTAAACTAATTTGTGATTTATCTGTCGTTTGATATTTGTAACACAAGTATTTCAGCTACTTAGTAAGGAATCAATCTATGAGGTGTTGAGTAATTTCTATTTATTTATTTAAATCATATTTGGAGTCAGGGGAATGTATGAGATGAGCATTACGAAAGGGTGGTGATTAAATTATTAGATCTAATAAATAAAATAAAATAACTAAACATCATAATATTACTAATACATGTTTCATTAAAATTTGTTTTCTTCTAATACCATCATAGTAATGATGACTTGATGTATATTGTTTTTGCCCTGCAGTGGGGCAGTAGGTAATCTGATACCTACTTTACTTTTTTTTGCCTATTCCAACCACTCGTCTCCACAAAGGTTTTTCACAGTGTGTCTTGCTAGCTCTCCATAACCACATATGACGAAACCAGGAATTCGTTGTGCCATAACTGTTTGTAGGAAAACTGGTTATCACTCATTTCCCAACCACAAAACTAGGGGCGAAGGATATTGGCGCAAGACATTTACGATTTTGTTTTCGTGCGAATATATCAAGCTGTGGAGGCTTCGGGGTCGCAAGGGACTTTGTGTGAACGCTTATAAGGGGGATCTTCTGGGCTGCTGGGTCCTTGCTCATTTCCGCTTACTTCGCGGCCGGGACATTTCCTGTGCTGTTTCATATATGATAGTAGAGTTTTGTAAAGAGCAAGCATTTGCAACAACTACTCACGAAGAACTGTATAAGGGGCTAATAGGCATAAAAATAATGACTAAGGATCACGAATTATCAAATAGCGTTATTTACGTACATGAGTTTAACAGACACAAATAATTAACAACTTGTCAAATTAATTTAAGTGTTGCATAGGTATGTGACGCTTTATCTTTAAATCTATGGTATTAGATACGAGTTGTATGAAACGTTAGCAGCGTTATACCTAGCACCGATTTTTATCGGATAAAGAGTGAACGAATCGGGCCTAAGTCAGGATAAGTCATTATTCTCGATTTAACTATCAACTGAGATTAATTCGTCTTGTAATAGTCTTGTAGAAAATTGCCTCGATTCAGCTAAACTTTAGACTTTAGACGCCCAAAGTTAGATTAGTAATTTGGACTGCGAGCCACTGTGATTTACATGTAACATTAATTCCGTTTATATATTGCTAGTCGATTTCATAATATAATTTATAAAATTTAAGTATTTAAGGCATATGTAACTCGAGAAAACGAAACACTGGCACATGTACACCGCCATCTATTGGAAAAAAAATGAACTAATAGCAAAACTATGTTCCAAAACGAACTGAGGGCGGTTCCATAGTTATTCAATAAACAAGGTCTAGCCAGCATGCGGGGCAAAATCTGCACGGCAGAAAAACCACGCTCAGTTTCCTCTATGCTTGCGAGATGTCTTGGCGTTGTGTAATTAATTAAGTTTAATTTGGGGAATTCCGCCCTCATAAAATTGGAATGTAATATTAATTTTCCGCTGCTGCTTCCAGAAGTTATTTGACAATGTTGGTTTAACAAACATAACTTTACACATGGAGATAATTGAACTACATAGATATAGAATCAAAAGCAGCTATCTCCTGCATATTTGCTTGGCGCTCAGCTGCTCTTGATTTTACACATCTTATACATTCTTTATAGCACAGAATTAGAATACAGAGTCAAACAACAGTAGTTAGTAAACTAGTTTAAAAATTATATTAATTGTCAATCTATTCCTAACCATGAGAGAGCCATGCTTCGGCAGGAGTATGCCGGCTCGACCGGAGAGATACCGCGGCTTTACAGAAGACAGCGTCTGAGCTATGTATGAGTGAGCGAACCGGAGGCCCAATTGGGGAGAAAGGGGATCAAAGTATGGTAAACGCATTTAAGACTCTACTGGTGTTGTTGGTGTCAGGTGATCAGTCTGCTCATCTGCCACTTATCACATAAAAACATATACGTGATTATGGAATATCATTTAGTTTCTGAAATTAAATGAAATCTCACGAACCATATAACTACAATATTAATTGGTCTATAAATCAAGAACGGTTGAATGGATTTGAATGTAGATTTGTTTTGTCTCTAATAGCAGAGGGCATACAACGAACCGGAAATCACGACCTAATCTTTATCTCCGTTCGTATCACACGCGCTACGCTTTTCTCTTTTGTTCGGACGCCGTCGCAGCGACGGGTATATTACTCTTTAGTTGTAGGACGGCTTCAATGTAGGCCCTTAGACCTAATTTGCTTCCCTTTCCCATAAAAATACACAATCTCCACAAAAATAAACTGTTCCCTACGAGCTACGAGTGCTACGCCCGTAGCAATTCTGGACATGCGTAGCGCGCTACGAGCTACGGCGTAGCGAATAATTCGTGCTTTGGCCTTCTGTCCGTTTTTACGACCAGGGTAACTGCACCGGCTGGCTTTTAGACGATATTGTGAGCATTTGTATGGGAGAATGGGAATATTTCCATATTAATATCTATACAACTGTCATCTGTGAAAACTCGAACTAGGGTAAATCTTATGATTTTTCCAGTAAAATCTAATCTATTAATTTTAATGCTGAAATAAAATAGATACTTACGTATTTTTTTATACAGACGGGGATCATATTCTTTTCGGTGATAATATGACTATTGTCTGATGAGGATATTCAGATGTAGCGGCTACATTTGCTTGTTTATTTTTATGAAAAAATTAGTTGCGTGTGTTGATTTTTTACCAAAACAAATCTGGATTATTGGACGTGGCATACAAAGGTGGCATGTACCCATTATACCATTGGTTACTTAAGGGCTAAGGTCAGCTTAATTGCAATGACCTCTACGCATAACTGTCATAATTATACAATAATATTTACATGTTCCATAATACTATTTGGCGAAAAAAGTATTTAATTTATTGCAGCAATATAAACGCAACGAAGGGTTTCACTAATCAAGATACTTGAAGTTCCATAGACTTTCGCCCGAATAGAATCTAAACCCAACTATTTGCGTTAACGCTATAAATCGCTTAAGTCAAACTATGTCGACGTCGTGAAGGTTAACAAGGGCTAGGTAAATACTACTACTTTTGTTTTTATACAAACATATACACGGTGTAACAAAAGGGGATCAACCATAAGTAATGTACTTGTGTTGATGCAAAGTTCAATTATAAAAAAATAATTAGAAAAATAACAATCTTACCGATTTAAAAATTTTATGCAAACATGCAATAGGGCGGTGACTATTCAAAAAGAACGTCAAGGTAATATCCTATGTATGTAATGATTACGAAGAATCGGATTCATTAAATATTAATAATTTATACTTAGAGGTTAAAAACTCTAATATGAGATTGTAAAGGTGTCGAATGGTTCATTTGGAGAACCCTTTTACACCTAGTATAAATGAAATATATGGATCAGCTGTCTATAGCTTTCATCGTGTTTCAAAGAGCGACAAAAGTGTGTTTCCTGTTGTCAGTCGCGTAGAGAATGTCTGCGAGGCGCAGACTAGCTTTCAGGTCACCTATTGAGTTCGCTTAGGTACTCAGTACTCATACAGCCATCATAAATAGCTGCACCTATTGACAGTGAACCTTATTTTCATCAGCATAAGAGTTAGTATAACATTGGGACGGCTTTGCTGCAAATTGCATTATCTGCAGTTTGCACGAGGTAATCCCTGTTTTGTTTTAGCATTATGTTCGCTATAATGTTTGCATTGTTTAGTAAGTAAGTAAATATTTTACAATAGTTTATGTTCCTGCTAATGATGATAGTGCAAATAGCATTTTATTGTCACTTTCTCGAGCGATCTGATAAAATGCACGTCGTTAGGGGGTGATAGAAAATGATAATCTTTTGCCCTTTAAAGAAACACGATAATAAAATACCGATGATTCAAGTGAAATGCGAGTGCGTGTGCATAATGTTTTGTTGAGTGAGTGAGGGTACTCGAGGCCCAATTGGGTAGAAACGGGATTTAAAGCTTGGCAGCGCACTTGTAACTCTAGTGATGTGCCAACTCGGAAAAAATAAAACTCGATTTAACCCGATTGGATTTTATCCTCAAAACATGTTTAGAATGTATAGATAACTGGTGTTTTGTGTCTATCTATTTTGTTCTGTAGTTGTATTGTTGTTGTTTATCGAAGATGTCGACTAAAGCCGTCGTAAAATCAATGGCCAAAAACAATTAAACCACAGAAGCGGTAAAAACCACAAACAAAGGCAGAGCTGTTTCAAGAGAAAACTTATGCAAAAGTAATTTGTCCTTGTCTGTACTTTGGTTTTTTGATTGATAGTCCTTTTTCCCAATAGTTACAAACGGCAATTAGTTATACAAATAGTATATTTCATCAATTTGTTACATAGTGATTTAACAACTACATACTTTAAATATATCACAGACTTGTAATAATACAGAGAAGGCAACCTGTATTTAAGATACCCTGTACCTATCATGGGCACCCACTCTGCACAACACGACCGATCATGTTTTACAAAAATAACTACTAACATTTGGTAATTATAATAAAATAAAAATTTGGTGCTAGGTTGGCTTTAGTTCCGTATACAAAAAGTTTTTATAAAACTTAAAAGTTTTAATATAACTTATGGTTATCTCGAAAAAATATTGTAGTGTTCTTGGGAGATTTATTTTCCAAATATGGCACAGAACGATGATCCCATACTTCAAGGAAGATCTTTAAGAGCGCTTTGTACGGTCCAGTAACACCGCCTATTGTTTTTATTAATTGTGATGAATTTAGGTCATCTAAAGAAAAATCTTTTCGTGGTGTAGCAAAGAGAAATAGTATACCTACCTAGTTGATATTTAAAACGAGGTTTATCCTTAGTGTGTACATACACTTATACTAAGTAAAGGTACTTAGTATTAGTTATTAGTTAATGTACTAATGACATTAAACCTTATAGGAAGGGTTAATGTCATTAGTGATGATCACAAACCCGAGCAGTGTTCGAAAAATTCGAAACATAAGTACCTACCTACTTTTTGCTCAAAACGTTTTAAAAAGATTTTACAAAATGGCGTTCATCGCAACCGAGTGGGAGTTAAATTACATTTTGTATTTATTTTTCTGGTAAAACTCATACGTATTTTACAAGTTGAATCCTTTGTTGCCTCCCACGTATCCGGTGTACATACGGGCTTGAAATAAATGTTGTTTTTTAATTTTCTTTCCTTTCAAATACCCTGTAATATTTGAACAAAAGTCCTACCTAACGTAAAGTCCTTGAGTGGAGACCGCGACTCGGTAAGCGTAGTGTTGAACGCTATACCTACACTGTCTTATTCTTTAAGTCTAAGTTATGAATTCAACAAGGAGGCACACTAGTTCAAAAGTTTATCTTCTAAGTATTTAGGTTTGCTCTTGACCTAAGGGTTGTCTGTTTTGTTATTAAGTTAAATTAGTCGTCAAGTGGAAGATTAAATTTTTTTATAGGCGGGGTGATAACTTAGGCTATGTGTGACTGGCGTTTTCGAGTAAGAGTTTCGCCGAGTGAGTGAGGGTTATTGACGCCCGATCGGTGGGGAATCGGGGTTAAAAGGTTGACAGCGCACTTGTGATATTTCCACTGGTGGTACGGGTATCTATGGGCGGCGGCAATGGGTTACCGTCAGTCCGTTCGTATTTTCTTTCCGTCCGTCCGCTCTTCCCTTTTTTTGGGAAATATCAAGATGACCTCACTCCGCCTAATGGTAAGCGGCCGTGAGTTCCAAATTTGAGGCTGACAGGCACAAAAGAACAAACTTAGTAACCTATTTGTTACCTTTCTAATACTTTTTTTCTTATAAGATAATTATATTTGGATTTTTTCGAACATACCTCAGAGTCTACCATATATGACGTAAAGTAATAGATCTATGTTAACTACTACGAGTATTGCTATTCAAGCTATGTACGTATATTTAAGTACATAAGTACAGCAGCCTGCAAATTAACATAAACGCTTTCAATCCCCATAAATCAGATAATCAATGCGCTCAAAGCGGATTCGCCCGGGCCGCTGCACGCCGCCCGGCCGGGCTTCGCAGGATTGGAGTTTATCATACAAGTTATATGAAGCGATGCGATACATAGGTATGCCTGTAGTGCGGGAGAATCTACCCAAAAAAAAAACTCAATTATGAAGCGATGTGCGATTCATTATGCACGTAGTGCGGGAGAATCTGTCCAAAAAGATACTCTATACTCAATGCTTTATTTTGCTTTTCACAGTGTGGTACTGACAAGATCTTAAATAGTTGGTATAGTTATACTTACATTAGCATGCTTATGCTTATATGATTACATACTTACATAGATCATTGTGAACCCTGTTTGGTCACATGAAATATCTATCGAAAGGAGGAATAGGTACCATAATTAACAAAAGTGAACGAAGACAAAATCTTTGTGAGATGTCTTTTTACAGCCAATTTATCAAACTGAGAGATAGGGCATCGCGCACTAGTGTCTTGCCTTTGCGGTTTGGGGAGCCTTGTCGTCGTTATGTACGATTCAAGTCGTTATAAATTAATAATAGATATCTGTTTTAATCAATTGTGGTATAAATAACCAAGGAAATGATTCCTTGTAAATTTAAAACAACACAAAACGTTATTCACATCGTTTGTTTGTGTCATATGAATTCGCGGGCAGGCACCGGGTGTTCCGAGTGTTGTTTGCGTTCCAATTCACGCACCACGTCTAACGAGCATCTCGAACGCTTAACAATGTTTACTGCGGTAATTAGCAGCAAATGATTTATGCAGCCGCTTCTCCGCTTTCCGGGATGAGCCGGAATGTCGTGATTTGTGATTTAATGCTCAAGTTAATATTATATACTGGCCCGATTTGGTTGATCCTGCCTCTTACGCTCGTGAGTTCGATCCCCACATCGGGCAAACATTCGTGTGATGGACACTTGTGTTTGTTCAGTGTCTGGGTGTAATATATGTAGTTAAGTATTATATTTGTGTTTCCTTTGTTTTCTGATATCTGTAGCACACGTGCTTAGTACGGAATCAGATCAATTTATGAGATGTTGCATGAATTTTTATTTATTTTATAGATGATCAGAGCATGGTGGAAGTGATTTTTTTTTTTAATATTTTTATTAAGTAAGCTAAAAGGCGATAAACAAGCAAGCGGATACCCTGATAGCCAGCACACACCCGCCACATGAACCCTTCATGGGTTTTTGTGGCGGGTGCGTACATTTGCGAGACCAGAAAGATTGCCAGTCTTTCAGAAAGGAGAACGGTGTTTTCTTTAAGGTCCGTAAGTCGCAGCCGTTGGGAAATACTGCTGCAGCCAAAACGTTATACAAAACTGACAAAACAGTTTGCGACTTTGTTCTGTCTAGCTACAGAGCGATGAAAAAGTTTCATGATTTAAAATTTTATTTTACACAGTGACATTTAAACTAATTTGCATATTCTGAAGAGATTGCTTTCAATTTCATTTTGTAAATTTGACTTCTGTCTGGTGTAACGACTCAATGTCTCCAAAACCTAATTTGTTTGGGAAGAAAAATGTCTGGTGCATTTCTATATTTAGTTTGAGAATGAGGCGAATACCCAAGTTGCTGGGTTAAAAAAATTCGACACATACATTTTGCTCGACCGATCATCATCTGCCCCATATTCGTCATCGTATCATCCACACCCTTTTCAGTCATGTCATTGTTCACACAATCCACCCATCTCTATTTTGGCCGTCCTCTGCTTCTTGAACCATTTGCATTCATACCCATCACTCTTTTGGATAAGTGTTCCTCCTCTCTTCCCATAACATGACCTGCCGGGCTAACATGTGCACCACGAGATAATTTGTCGACACTCGTATTTTGTCGGCGGAAGTTGCGTCTCGCTCACCTGACTGAGCGATGAGCGGGATAGAAGGATGCGCTCTCGCAAAAGAGAGTCGACAAAATTTTGTCGCGGTGCGCCTGTTAGGCCTACAGGAGAGACAATTCCCCTTGCTCGACCCATATATCATCTATTAAATATCATAACGAGTGCTACGAGTCTTTGCGCTTAGTATAACTACAGTAATCTCCCAGGTATCTAGTTGTATAAAGCAATAATAATAAATTCCGTTCTCGCCAGTGCTCACGATAGCTAGGGAGACCGTTCCAGCTGCGCGCCCGCCGCATCGCGCGGCTATTCCGACCGTGTGACCACGTGAATTTATCCCTAAACTTTAGCTCCATTTGCCACAACTGCAATCGCACATGCCTGCAGTTGTTTATATGGCGATTAATGTCTTCTTTTTAGTGCTGAATCACGTTTGCATATACCGATATGGGCGCTTCGATCACGATCCTGGATTTGCAAAGTTTTGTGCAATAAGTATTTAAAAAAATACGGCATTCGAATAGTCGACTCATTTCTAAAAGGGAATTAATCACTGATGTAGGTATGTGCTTATACAAACCACACAATTTTGACTGTGTTTCTGTTCTTAGACTGCTAAACAACAGCAATAGAAATTACCATAATACGGTCTTAACGTCGTAAGGCCCAGACAATACAATACAATGGAAAATAATTGTATTTTGCCTTCTAAAAGGCTTTTGGGTCTTATGACATTAAAGATTGTAGCGATTTCTACCAGAAAACCGGTACAGGTAGAGAAAAGAAAAAAACAGCGTAAGTAGGTATATAGTTCGTATCTAAGGCAGCAAATCAGTTAAGTTCAATCTCATAACACGCGATTTCTACCAGATTAAAGAATACTAAGAATTTGTCATCGAAGGAGTAAACAGTGTCATTGCCATCAATAATAAAATCGTATCGTCTCATCAAAAGTTCATTGAAGCTGTTACTATCTGGAATATGACAATAAATACGGATTAGTAAACAATGAGAAAATTCCCAAGTACTTACTCAAGTATTCGTAATTTATTAGTAGTGATAAAACAGCGAAGTAGCACTCCATTCTACACGTAAGTCGGTACCTATCTATCTTCTATACTATTTTTATAGAGATAACTTCTATAGACAACGACAAGGCTTATAGGTAAACCGAAAACACGAAACGCTTTCGCGATGTAATTGGACACAGCGCCATCTATTGGTTCACTTCTGAATTACGGTCCCGAAGCGAAGCGAGGGCGGGCTACTAGTATGATATAAATAAGTACTACCACGTGACAGCTTAGGCGTTAAATTATACGTTTATCGCAAAAAAAAACTGACCTACAAAAAATACTTTAGTTATACCGTGATCATGACGTTAGCAACGCGATATCGGAGAAATAAAATTAGTGTACAATGGTAGCAAACGCCTCGTTGGTCTAGTGGTTGGGTAGTGGTTAAGTACCGGGCTTTTTTTTTATGTGATAGGTAGCAGGCGAGCAGGCGGATCACCTGATGGTAAGCAATTGGACACTTGCAACACCAGTGGAGTTACAAGTGCGCTGCCAACCTTTTATCCCCTTCCCCCCCGAGTGGGCCTCCGGTACCCTCACTCACTCAGCGAAACACAGCTCACAGGGGCTGCTTCACGCCGGTTTTTCTGTGAGGCAGTGGTATCACTCCGGTCGAGCCGGCCCATTCATGCCGAAGCGTGATCGTGATTCGTGTACGGGCTGATCTCTGGGTCCTGAGCTCGATTTCCGTGTCGAGCAAAAGTAAGTTTCGATTTTTTCGAACATAGTTTGGGTTTGTGATCACCATTCCGCATTAGGCAAGCGTGTTGATTAAGCCTAATCCCATCATAGTAATGATAACTTGATTTCTATGATGGAGGCCTTTGCCCTGCAGTGGGACAGTATATAGGCTGATACTTTACTTTATGGTGTGCACTGTATTTCCACTATTGCCGTGTCATATCTAGCGTGTCACATTTGATTGATTTTGTATTTTCAATCTTATTAAATAATAATTACAAGGTTGAAAACTCAAAATCAACCAACTGCAGTTAACACCCTTTTAGATATAACACAGCAGTAATGGCACTTGATCACCTCACTGACTGGCACTTATCTTCCTAAGATTGCGTCTAGCCATAAACACTTAAAACTTAGCCAATTGGCACTGATTAATAGGACATTTTATCACTTTAGTCCGCTGTTATGTCTTAAGTAAATAAATGGTTACCCTTAGTTCAGCTATTTCAAGTTTATATATTACGATTTAGTTCAGACGAGCCATTGTCTGGACTATACGATAGTGACGCAACTAATTTGTTTGCGTGTTAAGTTGTTGTTTTTGAAATTACTGTCAGAGATAAATAAACATTTGAACTTTATTTCTTTTATTTCTACCGTTTTCCTTGGCGATGAGGGAGAACACCGTAAGGAAACCTTTACGTTTTGGATAGTTTCTGAAACGTGTAACCATGATTTAGTTGGTTCAGATCCCCTGTTAGTAAAGTCGATGGTCAGACAGCAGTCGCTTCACTGAAATGACCAGGGGTCTTGGTTCAAATACGAGCATGCTCCTCTGGATTTTTCAAATATATGTATGCACTTGCATATTTATACCATTACCTCGGCGGCTGCGGAAAACATCGAGAACCTTTCCCGTTTCAGATAGTTTCCGAAACGTGTAACCATGATTCAGTTAGTCTGGTTCCCCAAAGGGTTGCGAAGGTCAGACGGTAGTCGCTGCATTGTTCCCAAATCCTGAATGGTCTAAGCGTACTCCGAACTCCGAAACGAGAGTTTTGGAAGCAACTGGGAATTACACGCTAAGATGAGAACGAGGAAAATGTGTTTATGCAGATGTCTGTTCAACTATACCCACACCCTATATGTCAGGTATAAATCTTAAGGGATCAGTAAACATGCAGTTATAAAAAGAGGAAAGCAGATATTGTTTTCTTTTCGTCCTTTTTCCACTTATCTCTGTCAAGAGAATATTTTATCTCCCAGATTTTATTAGGACTCATAAAATGTACCACGTTATTAAGCCGCTTGGCTAGTTTTTACTGCAGAGAGGAGACTTATTATCTTTTTTTTCTTTGGGAAAAAATCCCTTGGTATTAGTTTTCTACAACAAGCAATAAATATAAAACATCTATTGTTTTGGTTATCTAAGAGAAAATTAAGACCAGCATATTTTTATCTATCAGCACAATTCACGCATGAAACGATTGCTAACTCAAATACTTAATCCCTATTTTCATCATTATCATCAGTCATCATCATTTTATGATAATTACTGTTATTATTTTATCCCATCAATAACATACATGTGAGTTGAAATGGTAGCCAAGGTAAAAAAAGGTTTTGTTTGTAGAGTTCATCGTCAAAGAAATGATAATCTAATAGGTGCCAAGATCAATGGTGACACCTACTTGGCTAATTCTCATTCCAGAATTATATTTAATGCGGTTCGATGCCATTTTTAGTTGGTTTACACTTCGTTTCGGTTCGACTTAGTTATTCTATTAGTTCTAAACATATTCCGAATGTAATCCGTAATGTAATGTAATGTAATTTATGGTCTGACAAAAACATTTTAATATGTAAAGTAGGACTTTACATAAATGTTTTTGTCAAACCATAATGCCTAATTGCTTCTAAGGGTGTTAGTAAAATTTATCACGTACTTAAAGTTAAGTGTGAGAATGACAACCGGGGTGTAGCCATGCAAGCACATAAGTTAAAGGTGCGTACGACGGAGACATTACTTGCAGGCTGGTAAGGACTGGTTGCCAGACGTAGCTGAGCGATAAGACGGATAAAAAAAGTAAAGTTAACACACACGTCACAATATGTTAATTAGACACCCAAATATGTAGGTAGGTATCGTTAGCACTTGTTGTATGTATCACAATCAATGAAAAAGGATTGGCCTTGCATTTAGCTGGGTGCTATATTCTATTAACACCACCGCGACCACCGCTTTTCGCTGCACCATATTATTCTCTCTGTATGACCCAAGGTTGACAAGTAGAGAATGCATAACATTTGTGCAATAAAGTGTTTCAATTAAATATTAATATTTACCTATTAAGTAAAGTAAAGTATCAGCCTATATACTGTCCCACTGCAGGGCAAAGGCCTCCATCATAGAAATCAAGTTATCGCTACTATGATGGGATTAGGCTTAATCACCACGTTTGCCTAATGCGGATTGGTGATCACAAACCCGAGCTATGTTCGAAAAATTTGAAACATACTTTTGCTCGACCCGGGAATCGAACCCGGGACCCCGAGATCACGGCCCGGTACTTAAACCACTAGACCAACAGGGCGTTTACCTATTACTTGTAGGTATATAATATGTGGGATTAAGACAAGTGTCTGAGACGTGGCTTAATTTATATTTCCATAAATCAACAGCTTAGGTTTAGCGCACGCCTCGTTTATGCGGCATAGATTTCCTAAGGTTATCCTCAACGATTAGCAGAGCATCTTCATTAGGATTACGTAACCGCGGACTTCACTGCCTGGCCCAACGATTATCAGTTCTAGCAAGACGTGGCGAGTCAGACACATCATTTATGTAAGATTGGTAATTAGTAGATGCATAGTAAGGAACGTGTAGAGAACGCTGTTTGAATTCGAATGACGTGCGAAGGTGAGATAGAAGACGAATGGCCGCCGACGTCGTAGGACGTGAAGACGGGGTGAATTATTGTAAAGACTTACTTTACCTATTCCATTCCCTGGTTTTCTTTTCCCCATCTCTAAATTCATAGCTTGCTTATAGCTTTATCTACATCGCAAGCTTGCTTCTCAATAGGTCCTGAAAGTCGCAGACATCGGCTTATTTGTGGGTCGCGACACGTGTCGGCTCGGCACATTAAATTCAGAACCCTTTTACGTGCCATGCATATGACGACCATGCTTATTATGCAATGGGTATGCACAACACAATACTTGTAATATATTACGAGTACGGGGTATGCTTAAAAGTACCTAAGATAGACAATACAGTTATTAATCTTGACACCACAAGAAATTACACACGCATTTATCACAAACACAAGCACACAAACCTAGTGAGACACTTACACATACGAGGCAGCCTTCAGGCAGCCTTCAGGCACACTTCAGGTCTGTAACATTGCTGATAAACTGCAGGAGAGTCATCTACGTTAATACGGACATATTCTGCATAAACCGGAAAGCTACGTGTGACTGGCTGGCCATGCCACCACCGGGTCCTGACAGAAGGGGTGGACCAAAAATTTTTGGTATGACGTCGTGAGTGACATGCAACTTATTACTCGTCATAAACAGGTAACTAATGGTTAGAGAATATCTTTTTTTTCTTTGGGAAAAAATCCCTTGGTATTAGTTTTCTACAACAAGCAATAAATATAAAACATCTATTGTTTTGGTTATCTAAGAGAAAATTAAGACCAGCATATTTTTATCTATCAGCACAATTCACGCATGAAACGATTGCTAACTCAAATACTTAATCCCTATCATCATCATTATCATCAGCCATCATCATTTTATGATAATTAGTGTTATTATTTTATCCCATCAATAACATACATGTGAGTTGAAATGGCAGCCAAGGTAAAAAAAGTTTTGTTTGTAGAGTTCATCGTCAAAGAAATGATATCTAAATAGGTGCCAAGATCAATGGTGACACCTACTTGGCTAATTCTCATTCACGAATTATATTAATGCGGTTGGATGCCATTTTTAGTTGTTTACACTTCGTTTCGGTTCGACTTAGTTATTCTATTAGTTCTAAAACGTTAGAATATTCCGAATGTAATGTAATTTATGTAATGTAAATAATGGTCTGACAAAAACATTTTAATATGTAAAGTAGGACTTTACATAAATGTTTTTGTCAAACCATAATGCCTAATTGCTTCTAAGGGTGTTAGTAAAATTTATCACGTACTTAAAGTTAAGTGTGAGAATGACAACCGGGGTGTAGCCATGCAAGCACATAAGTTAAAGGTGCGTACGACGGAGACATTACTTGCAGGCTGGTAAGGACTGGTTGCCAGACGTAGCTGAGCGATAAGACGGATAAAAAAAGTAAGGTTAAACACACACGTTACAATATGTTAATTAGACACCCAAATACGTAGGTAGGTATCGTTAGCACTTGTTGTATGTATCAAAATCAATGAAAAGGGATTTTCCTTGCATTTAACTGGGTGCAATATTCTTAACACCATCACGACCACCGCTTTTCGCTGCACCATATTATTCTCTCTGTATGACCCAAGGTTGACAAGTAGAGAATGCATAACATTTTGTGCAATAAAGTGTTTGAATTAAATATTGATATTTACCTATTACTTGTAGGTATATAATATGTATGTGGGATTAAGACAAGTGCCTGTGACGTGGCTTAATTTATATTTCCATAAATAAATAAATTGAGTCAACATCACATACATTGTCTAGTCCCAAACTAAGGTTTTCCCTTGTGCTATGGAAACCAGAAACAACGAAGGTATCACAAACACCCAGACCCAACACAAATATCTGTTTCGTGTCGGTGCGGGAATCGAACCCGCGACCCTTACGTCTCAACCGGCGCTCAAACCATTGCGCTAAACGGGTCGCATAAATCAACCGCTTAGGTATAGCGCACGCCTCGTTTATGCAGCATAGATTTCCTAAGGTTATCCTCAACGATTAGCAGCATCGTCACTAGGATTACATAACCGCGGACTTCACTGCCTGGCCCAGCGTATCAATTCTAGCAAGACGTGGCGAGTCGGACACATCATTTATGTAAGATTGGTAATTAGTAGATGCATAGTAAGGAACGTGTAGAGAACGCTGTTTGAATTCGAATGACGTGCGATGCGAAGGTGAGATAGAAGACGAATGGCCGCCGACGTCGTAAGACGTGAAGACGTGTTGAATTACTATAAAGACTTACTTTACTTATTCTTTCCCAGGTTTTCTTTTCCCCATCTCTACATTTATAGCTTCCTTATAGCTTTATCTACATCGCAAGCTTTCTTCTCAATAGGTCCTGAAAGTCGCAGACATCGGCTTAATTGTGGGTCGCGACACGTGTCGGCTCGGCACATTAAATTCAGAACCCTTTTACGTGCCATGCATATGACGAACATGCTTATTATGCAATGGGCATGCACAACACAATACTTGTAATATATTACGAGTACGGGGTACGCTTAAAACTACAGCTACCTAAGATAGAAAATACAGTTATTAATCTTGACACCACAACAAATGACACACGCATTGATCACAAACACAAGCACACAAACCCAGTGAGCAGCCTTCAGGCACACTACAGGTCTGTAACATTGCTGATAAACTGCAGGAGAGTCATCTACGTTAATACAGCCATATTCTGCATAAACCGGAAAGCTACGTGTGACTGGCTGGCCATGCCACCACCGGGTCCTGACAGAAGGGGTGGACCCAAAATTTTTGGGTATGACGTCGTGAGTGACATGCAACTTATTACTCGTCATAAACAGGTAACTAATGATTAGAGAATATCTTTTTTTTCTTTGAATTGATGTTTAATAAGTTGCGATAATACTTATTGAAATATTTAGGGGTGTCAATAATTGATCATTTCGGTAATGTGGCACCCTGTTCGCAATAACTGAAACACGGTTAGGTATACAATTGTTGTTAAGGTTGAGATTGTATTTCAATTAGTTTAAAGGGTTTTAATTTTTTTTAATACAAGTAATAACGAAATACTACGTGAAAAGCAACACATAGATAAGATATTGAAGTGATTTACTTGTTGAACATAAGTACCTCGTTCTCGACTTTGTAAGATTTTACGACTTTCGCCCACCATCGTCACGTTACTGAGGCTACAAAGAAAAACCCATTCGATGGTAGCCATGATTGAGCATTTTATGGCTCACGAGAATAATTAAATGCTTGTACCTTACATTGTGTTCATTTGGATAGTAAAATAAAATGTAGGGTATTTTATATCAAGCATAATCTGCATATGTGTAGCGATGGTAGCTCATAAGAATGCGTCTTCCATCATCATACTAATCAAACTAATATTATAAAGGCGGAATCTGTGAGTGTCTATGTTTGTTACTTTTTTACGACGGCTGCTGGAGCGATTTTAATAAAATTAAAAGAGTTATGTACTTAATTAACAATCTGGAATAACACTTATTATTAGACAGACAGGCGACAAATTCCCTTATTTCAAATTAAAAAGTGATTTCATTATTTAACCGTTAATTAACATGCATTTTTCCCTAAAAACCATGAGTAACACCATGGGGCGCAGTCAGTTATTCATATACGTGACGTGAAATGTGAAAGGTAACGATTAAGATAAATGTGTATAAATGGGTAATACAGGGTGGTCTAACTAGTGACGTCAATAAATTTTTTTTAGATTCCTCACTCCTAGGGGTATTCAAAAATACCCCATGTATGTTCAGCGATTTTTTGTAGTTTTCGAGTTATAATTTTTTTTAAAGGTTTTTTTCAAGTTTTCTGCTAGCGAGGCTTAAAAAATTCATAACTTTTTTTTTATTGGCTATTTTGTAATTCTTTTTTTATGACATGATTTTCTAGAATGTAATTCATAATAAAAAAAAAAATTTGGCTTCCTAAAACCACTTAATGTTACCCAAAAAAGGTCTTGAAAGTTAGGATTTTAGTTTTCAGTAGGATTTACTCAAACATTCAACTTCAAATTAAAATACAAAGAGGAGTTTCCATAGCTTCAAAGTAAGTTTAAAAAACTTCACAGGGTCCTAAACTATCGATATCATGAAAAAAAAAAACTACTTAATGGGCCTTTTTTTGAAGTTATCGACCTCCGAACGCAGATAGGCTGAAAATGTATGAAACTCAATAAGGCAATTTTTGCTCGATTGAAGGATTTACTCAAACATTTAACTTCAATTTAAAGTACAAAAGGAGTTTTAATAGCTTCGGATTAAGTTTAGAAACTTAACAGGGTCCTAAACTACCAATATCATAAAAAAATAAAACTACTTTATTAGCCTCTTTTTGCGCCTGTGCTTGTTACTTAATGACTTGGATTGTGCAGTACTATGAGTTACTAAGTCAATACGTGAGTATAATCAGAGTCTAGTTAACACAGCGTAATTAGTTCAATATGGAAAGAAAATAACGCAAACAAAACACGTGCGCTTTTTTTTTACTTTCTTTTATGTGATAGGTGGCAGACAAACAGACGGATCACCTGATGGTAAGCAATGGAGCCGCCCAGACACCTTCAACACCAGAGTCTCAAGTGCGCTGCCTTTAACCCCCTTTCCCCTAATTGGGCCGCCGGTGCCCTCACTCACTCGACGAAACACAGCGCAGGTGCTGCCGCCGGTCTTCCACCGGCTGTACGCCGGTCTTCTGTGAGGCCGTGGTATCACACTGGTCGAGCCGGCCCATTCATGCCGAAGCGGTGCTTTTTTAAAACTATCGCAATTTCAAGGTTTATTTGCTATTGGAATGTTAAAAAGTTAGAAAAATAGCTTCAATTGAGTTTCATACATTTCAGCCTATCTGCGCAGCTGCGTTCGGACGCCGATTACTTCAAAAAGAGGCTTATAAAGTAGTATTATTTTTTCATGATTTTGGTAGTTTAGGACCCTGTTAAGTTTCTAAATTAATCCGAAGCTATTAAAACTCCTTTTTGTACTTTAAATTGTAGTTAAATGTTTGAGTAAATCCTTCAATCGAGCAAAAATTGCCTTATTGAGTTTCATACATTTTTCAGCCTACCTGCGTTCGGCGGTCGATAACTTCAAAAAAAGGCCCATTAAGTAGTATTTTTTTTTCATGATATCGATAGTTTAGGACCCTGTGAAGTTTTTAAACTTACTTTGAAGCTATGGAAACTCCCTCTTTGTATTTTTAATTTGAAGTTGAATGTTTGAGTAAATCCTACTGAAAACTAAAATCCTAACTTTCAAGACCTTTTTTGGGTAACATTAGTGGTTTTAGGAAGCCAAATATTTTTTTATTATTAATTACATTCTAGAAAATCATGTCATAAAAAATAATACAAAATAGCCAATAAAAAAAAAGTTATGAATTTTTTAAGCCTCGCTGGCAGAATACTTAAAAAAAACCTTTAAAAAATTATAACTCGAAAACTACAAAAAATCGCTGAACATACATGGGGTATTTTTGGATACCCTCAGGTGTGAGGAATCTAAAAAAAATTTATTGACGTCACTAAAAAACCACCCTGTATAAGCATTAAGATAGCCCGTTAAACCTCATGTCTATTCTTAGCTTTACTACTTTGATAATAAAATTTTAAATTGTGTGTAATGGATTGTGTTTTCCTGTAATCAGAGGCCGATCTGAACGGTTTCTCCTTGGTTATGATGACCAGTTATCAGTGTGATACGTACTATGAGGACAATACGACAATCATGACTATTACTACAGAAAAACGGTCTATTTATTTTTTTATTGTAGGTCAGTCGGTAAGTACACCCGTTATTAAAGTACGGATAGCAATATACAATGCTTTATTCAAAAGTAAAAAAACACCTTTCTCGACTTATCGAGAATATGAATAACACTGAGAAAAAAGCTAATAAAATTTATTCATCTGGAGCATTGCTTTATATCTACGGGTGCGACACGTGGACAATGCCACAAAGAGATAGAGATTATAGGCTTTAGAGATGTGGTGTTTGCGGACAAAGATGGTTATACGTTGGAGGGAAAGGAAAACGATTGAGGAAGTGTTGGAAATGGTCAGTGAGGAAAGATCTTTAATTCCAACCATCAAGAACCGAAGAGGAAAAATGTTAGGACATCTTCATGATTATATTCCTTAAAACAATAGTGGAAGAAAGGAAGGAGGGGTAGCGGAAGGCCAAAACAGAATTATAGATAGATAGGTACTCTTTATTGCACAACACATTACAGAACTTAATGCTAATAGTAATTTACAAGTACAATATCAGCGGCCTTATCGCTAATAGCGATCTTTTCCAGACAACCTTTATATATTATAAATATATAAAGTATAAGTAAAAGAAAAGGCGAATGTCGAATGTTCTTCTCGTGTAGGATAAGATAATCGACGCAATGGAAAGGACCCCATCTGCATCCGTTGTCACAGACCCACGAGATGCTTCTCGTTTCGGAAGGATTATAAAATAATATGAAGGAAACACATGCGTCGAAACACATTTAAGTGCAATCTTCCTAAATAATGTATCTTTCATTAGCCTCTTACTTACACGTGCGCAAAAAATATTATATTATAATTTGCTTGATTTTCATTTCATTACAAAAGGTACCTACCTCAATTAGTAATTTTAAAACCAAATAAAAAACTCCGTTAGTACAAAGTACATCCGTGAACATTAACCACGTCATCTTACGCTACTGATCAACATATTATTATTTATAACGGCTTTTTAAAAATCATAAAAATTATTTCAAATTCCCCATATACATTTTACAAGCAACATGACCGACTTTGTATGAAAAAATGTTTTTCTAAAAGTTATACAACGAATGTTGTTCAGAATGGTTAGTCGAGAATGGTGGTTAAAGGGATGGAAATGTTTACAGATACACCCTGTAGATAGGTACTTAATTTTAAGCGAAACAAATGTTCAAATTGTTCGTTAACACGGAACAAAATTTTAAAATGGTACTCAGGGGGTCTTATATTAGCTCCTATGAGAATACCTATTAAATTACGCAATTATTATTGGCTTAATCTTTAACATAGAGCACAAGCAAACCTAAGTACATTATATAATATATATACGAGTATAGTGATGGATGCTAAATGCTAATAGAGTTGTAGTTGTATTGAACACGTAGGTGTTCAGTTAATCCTATTTAGTATAAATTAATTTATTCCGCGAGTATCAATGGGGGCTTTATCGACACGCCACACGTGCGAATATTAGTTACCTATAGTAAATCCGATACAAACTTGCCTACAAAGGGTTTCGCACCAACTTCAAAATAGGTTGATTTCTGCACTAAAGAAGAAAGACGCATTAGTGAAATTTTAACTAGTTAACCCCAAAAGTAGCCACTCTTGTCGCTAGTTAGAATTACGAGTTCAAAAACAGATAAAAAAATATGTATAAATTTTTTATTTATATAAAACATATTTGCACAAAACTTCGACTAATAGGCATTTTTTACCAGATTACCTATGACACATGCAGAAAGGAAGGAATTAATAAAATAAATTTGAGAAGCTATTTGCCAAAAGTTCTAGGGGCGCCGATATTTTTCAAAATAATCCGCTCAAGTAGCTCACAATCAAAGCACCAAACAAATTACAGCTATTTATATTAGCTAGATTGAGACTAGTCTTACAATAGAACGCCTTTGTTCTTGACGACAATAGCAGCTAAGCTAAGCCAAGTTTACTTTCATGACAACTGATAATTCAACTTAAAATTGACCATCCTAAGCAAATTACAAGTCCTCGAGACCTTTTTATCATTTGTGAGTTACCTACAAACTTTTATCGAGATTAATCCGGTACCAAAATTAGGTGAAAGTTTTGATTGAACCTCGGAGTTTCGCGATTGGATGAATCTTAAAATTTGATAAACGTTGATTTAAAGTCAAGGATACTTACCCTTAACTTTAAATCAAATATAGCAACAAAAGCTTTTTCTTTACAAGAAAATGTAATTAAAATTCAAACGCTGATTACAAAAACTAGGCCTCGTATCTTATCTGGTAACAGAATGCCGTCCTGTGGGGCTTCCGAGATACCGCTGGAGGGACGAAGTCGCCAAGAACCTTAAAGCACTAAACCTACATGATTGGTCGGAATTCGAACAAAATGGCGAACTTTGACGTCGGAGGCTAAGACCCACCTAGGACCGATGAGCCCGCTTAGTAAGTAAGTAAGTATCTTCTAGTGGCTCCACAGCTGTTACAGGTGTTAAAAGCTGGCAATCGTTATAGTTACCATTTTTGCCAATCAATCTATACCCTGCGTCATACGCCAAAGGTGTGGGTCAATCCCCACTCAGGAAAAGCATTCGTGTGATGAACACTTGTGTTTGTTCAGTGTCCCAGACACTGTATTTTTTTTTTTATAGGATAGGAGGCAGACGAGCATACGGATCACCTGATGTTAAGCGACTACCGTCGCCCATGAACACCTGCAACTCCAGGGGCTTCACAGGTGCGCTGCCGGCCTTTCAGAGCGAGATATGCCCTTTTCTTGATGTATGCAATATGCAATGTAATATAATATAATTTAGTATTATATTTTTGTGTTTCTTATGTTATCTGATTTCTGTAACATTAAGAGCTTACGCTACTTATCAGTCCAGGAGGTAAGGAGTCAGGTCAATGAATGAGATGTTGTGAGAATTTATTTAACTTCCGCGTCTGCAGCTGATTTCTATATGGGCGGCGCAGGTCACTTACCATCAGGCGATCTACTTGCTCGTTTGCCTCCCTAACTCATAAAAATACCTACAAAATATACAAACTGCTTACCTGTGTAAACAGAAAACCCAATTACAAATCTGATAATGATTTTGCTCCCTATAAACACGAAACGCGGAAGCATAACAATATAGCAGACATCACAGTGAGGGCTCTATTAAAATTTGCCCACGTCTAAGAGTGAAAATATTTTAGAGACGCAAGTGAACGAGCACATGTATAACTCTACTTTAGAGAAAGTGTAGGTACGTACAGTCACACATCAAAGTATACAAAACTGTCAAAATTCTTCAATCGACTCTCATCTTACTCTTATACATATTAGGTTGAGTTTCAATTGAGGGAATTTGACAGTTTGTGGTAACCTGTTGTGTGGCTGACTGTACAACTACTAGGTTTGCTTTACCTATATTTATACAGGTCTTCTACTAATCATTCTGAACAACATTTTGTTCTACGACTTTAGAAAATTCGTCGATTTTTTTTCGACTCCCCATACAAAATGAACAAGTCCCGTGATCGACTTTGAAAAGTTGAATTTTTTAAGAGAATTTCCAAAAGTGTTGTTTTATGACTTTTGGAAATTCGCATGTTGTTCAGAATGGTCCCAAATTAGTATATGCGGAAAACCAAAAAATGGGACTCATCCTGGACTATAAAAAAACAATTCCTTTATTACAAAACGGAGTCCAAAGTGAGTCATGGCTTAAAAATTATGCTGTCACTTTTATAAACGTGATAAGTAAAAGTGACAGCATCAGTTTAAAACCAAGACTGACATTATTCTCCATTTTGAAATCAGGGGGCAAAAATCTTTCTAGCAGACGATTCGCTGTCACTCAATCCGCTGCACCCCCAACGAGTAAACAAAGGAATGCCTTATCAGCGCTTTAATAGAATAAGCAAGAACCGTAATTTTATCGAGATGAGAACGATATCGTTTCTCCCTGTCGTAGACTCCATTATGGAAAACTCTTCGTCATTACGAACGAGGCTGGTGTCCCGATTTGCAAGCTTGTGTTTAATTTTGGTGTTTAGGCTATGCTTATCAGATTTCTTCGGAAATAAGTTCAGATTTTTGTAAACATAACAATAATATAAGTAGTCAAAAATCTCCAAGTTAATAAATGAATAACCAACTTGGCAAAACATGGATCTCACCACTTTTTACGGTAGTTGCGAGACTTGGTTATTTTGACAAGTACTTATTGTTTTTGATGGGATATACTTTAAAGCTCAAGTTATGATTTCTTTAAACAAATCTTTAAGCGAGTCTCGTGGTATAAATCCGTATATGGCCCTAACGGCTCGCTTCTGTAGCACAATTATGGCTTAATTGTCGACCAAATTGGCACAATGAAAACCACTGACCACCTGCTGTATCAGTCCCACTGCAGGGCAAAGGCCTCCATAAAAAAACAAGTTACCGCTATGATGATGGGATTAGACCTAATTGCCAAGCTTGCCTAATCAGGAATGGTGATCATACGCCCGAGTTGTGTTCGCAAAATCTGCATCCTATCACATAAAAACATCTCTCCGTCCCGATTAATAAAATGAACTTGGCAACACTAGCCAAGATTCACCTCCCCAGTTCGCGGTTCACATTACTGGTTCACAATTTGCATATTTTTTGCTTCAAATAGTAATTTAAGGGACCTTTGAGGATGTTCAAACGGCAAAGTCGTAGCAGGTTTATTAACGGGAGATGACTTTGTTTTTTCCTTAGGGTGGGGACCAGTCGGCTACGTATCGCCATCTATTGGATTTTTCATTCGTTAAAATGCGTATAGGTCATTCTCATAGAAAAGTTCTGACATTCATCAAACCTACATTCCTTTTGACTTCAAAAAAAAAAGGAGGAGGACCTCAATTCGTCTGTATGTACCTATATTTTTTTTTATATGCTCACCTATATCTTCAAAGTTTTCGTTTTCGTTGGCTAGTGTTTACTTTCGCGGTAGTCCCATTTAACCAGGTTAAGATCTGGATTCAAACCCCGCCCCGCAGTATGGAAGGCGCGTTCTAAACCAACGAGCCACTATCGCTCTCTATGACCTGTTGGAGGGAAATTAGGCCTTACGCCTTAATTGAGTTAAGTGACGATATGGTTTTTACCGCGTCATTAAATTTTAGATGACTTTTATTAAGGTGGATTATGATAACACCTCTATTCTATATATGTGTCGGATAATCCCTTAAATACTAGGTTTTAATGATCATAAAAATATTTGAAAAAGATTTTGACAGCTAAATCATTTAGATAAATCTTGTACCTAAAGTTACCATGTGGGCTGATTACTGTTTTTATCTAAGTTTCGAACCGTGCTAGGGGCCTCTGACGTAGTTAGACAACTACTTACTACAACCCAAGTGATGAGACAGACGGCTTAAGGCTGTGCATCATGCATTGCAGCGACACATACGTATTTATATTTTTGTAGTTAATTTAGGTAAATAATGAAATCCTGGAGGCTGGAGTTGGCTGGATGAGAGTGGCCAAAAATCGGGAGCAGTGGCGTGCATTAGGGGAGACCTATGTCCAGCAGTGGACGAGTAGTGGGTTGCTGATGATGATGATGATAGAAATCCTGGATACAAGCAACGCGTTAAAAATGTCGCCGCCAATCAAGGCTCCAAAAAAGAGCGCGATTTGGTGTTTTATAAGGCGGTTTATAAATTAGGTATATGTATTTTGGCGCATTATACGATCCGGCTGCGATATAGAACAGCTTACGTCAAAGAGACATGACAATACACTGACGTGTCAACAATTTGTTGTAACATTATCACCTTGCCCTGAAATTCGTGAACACTTGTTTTGTAAAATAATACAAAATGCACTTATTATTTATTTATTTATTTTTATATACTAAATCCTACCTATGGATCTTTATAAGCTCTATAATAGAAATATAATTTAGAATCAACAACATCATAGGATTAACATTTAAGTATTTGTAATGTGAGAAGACGAAATAATCCTAGTTTTTTTTACATACTTGGTAGATAGGTACATTACGCACACATATGCGTTTCGTTTTTGGTAGCGACTAGCAAATGACATGGTTGTTCACAAGAACAATTACATTAAATAGTCACAAGTCTACATTTTGATTGACATTGTTGTTCTTGTGCCTACATTTAATTTTATGTAATTACAGTCCGCTAAATCTGATATTCTAATTTATTTCGATTACCTAAGGTGTGCGTGTCTCTATGTAGGTAACAGAAAATGCCTTCCAAATATGCACGTAAAATAGAAAGATCTAAACGTTGCCTAATTATCGAAACCTGTTTCACTAATTAAATAATAATTGTATTAAAAAAACTATTAGTCTAAGTGGTCAATAAAATCTTACCGTTTTACTCAACAGCCAGCTGGCGGGGAAAACCAGTGGAATGTACATGAGCATGAAGATCAAAGACGTCCAGTATACGGTACGACTCGTCACACCGTAGTACCCGGCTACAGCATCCTGGATGATCGCATATTGGCACCATTGCATCGAATTCAAACCAGAGTGAATACAAAATATGGCCAGAATCACCCATCTTGTCCTACACACTTTGTATTCCAAAGGTGTTTTGGTTATTGAGGAATTTATCACACCTCCTTTTTCAGCAACACCGTCCATTACACTACCGCTTATATCAAACTTTTTTGGTTCAGTCATTGTTTAAGTTTAATTACCTTATAATAATTATTTATTTCTTTGCTTGTTTTTTTTCTCAAAAAAGTTTTTTCTTGTCTTTAAATTGAATTCGTTACATTGTACATTATTAAAAACACTTTTATTCATAATTTGAAATAAAACTATTTAAAAAAATCGCGCGCGTAGTTTTTCTAAATTTAACTGTTCTAACTTAAATGTAGATTTACTTTTTAAATGCCGTGTTAATGCGCGCAGAGACGAGCAAAGACTGGTTTCTCAATGAGAAGCTGTATAGTTAAATAACAAATTTATTATCCTTCAGAAGCGTCACGAATATCTTATTGTGGTTTCTACTACTTAGTGGCGATTTTTTGATCCGTAGTTAATCTCTGAACTAATGGTCAAAAAAGAGTAACTAATGGTAAAATATCTTTTTTTTAACATGAGTTAGCTTAACCAAGTCATATTGCTACCAAAATGCTGTCACTTTGACCACTGGTTCTACCGGATTGTCAAACTCAACTATAGTCAAATTAACCAAGAGGTAACTAGAACTACGAATCGAAAAAACCTGCCTTTATTTCGACTTCTCATCGTCTGCCTCCTAACACATAAAAACATATTGATAGGTATTTAATAAACGTAACATACTTAGTTTTTCAACTGTATGAAGTAGATGAATTGCATTTACCTACGCATGACGCTCTGTAATAAATACTAACTAACCTAATCTTCAATACCTAAATGGCATGTTTTATTACAGAGTATAAGTATCTGTGAACATTTACATTCCATTAACCACGGCTTGTACCAACCTTCTGTTTTTGGTAAATTGTAGAAAGTTTTTTCGGCTCGTAAACAAATAACGTCACGTGACCGACTTTGTATCAAGACTTGAAATTTTTTATTCGAAAATCCAAAAGTCATGGGACAAAATGTCGTTTAGGATTCCTGGTAGCAGTGTGAATGTTCACAGACAAGTACATCTGTACACGATAACGTGTATTTTATTGATACCCTAAGTAATAAAATCGAATCAAAACTTTTAAATTGTTTATTATTTCAAATATTGTCTAGAAATGGCAGGTAACTTAAAGTATAAGTAATATCTACTACAAAACGTCTTTACAAAACTCAAACACGCTATTCTAATTGTGGACACAGTTTATTCATTTCTCGTTAGGTCGCACGAATTGATTTAATTACTGAAGTATTATCACTTAAGATTATTTTACACTATAGACACGTGTTATTGATAAGAAAATTATTAATCCTTAAGAGTTTAAATGGCAATTAAACTCATTGAAGATTAGATACCAAGTATTTTTCTCAGATTTTGTTAATCTGAACAAACTGCAATAAAATTAGCGTCATCCTTTCAAGGTAATTAACTTGGTTTCATTATAATAGACAACACAAAGGGAGCATAAAAACGTGCGTTTTTTTAGTTAATAATATTAGGGCTATTAATAACGAAGTACCTACATATTGTTTATTGTTTAACAATAGATCGACAGAGCGTTAAGATGTCATTGACGCGTAAAATTTTGTTTTTGCGAAAACAAGACCAATCGACATTGGCAGAATTATGTGCTTGCTGTAATATGATAGCGGGAGGACTCTTACATTTCGGTTTTACGTTGATGAGTAGGTATTGTAGCGTTAATACAAATCAAAGGGGAAATACAAAAGATCTTATAGGTTCGAGATCTCAATGAAAAAGGGTTCTAACAGATAAGATAAGGATGTAAAAAGCTTTTTTGTTGCCTTTGTGAGACCGAGTGTCAAACCCATGACGGGGTGACCGGGCGTTAAACTTGAGGAAACTTTGAGTTAAAAAAAAGAAGTTTATTTTTTTGCCATTGGCTACGGAACCCTAAAATGAATGACTTGTAGGTATTTCATCCAGTATAGCAAAACCTGCAAAGTGGGTGTTACCAGCGCAGTTTGAGCCAACAATAGCCTAGGCATTTTCAATCAAATTCAGTCAAATCCGTCGGATCATTAGAGTGACAAAGCGTTAATCACCGTCATTTCCCCCCCATTGTGTAAGGCATTACGATATCGGCGTGATGCTTAATGTTAGGTATTATAATTTACATGACGTCATCTTCGCGTTTAGTCTCCTGAGCACGGTCTTTGACATCCAATGTACGTACAGCCACACATCAAAGTATACGAAACTGTCAAATTTCATCAATCGACTCTGATCTTACTGTCAAACTCATTAGGTTGAAAATCAGTTGAGGAAATTTGACAGATTGTGGTAACCTGATGTGTGGCTGTCTGTACCATACTTTTTTGTGATAGGTAGTAGACGAGTGGAAGGATCACCTGATGGTAAATGATTGCCGCCGCCCATAGACATCCGCAACACTAGGTGGAGTCACAAGTGCGCTGCCAACCTGTATCCCCCCGATTGGGCCTCTGGTACCCTTACGCACTCGACGAAACATAGCTCAGACGGTGCTTCACGCCAGTTTATTAGCACGCATGTCATCTATTATGAACTTTTTGGATTTATACTTTCTACCAGGATCCGGCGGTGGTGGCTCTCTCAATTCAGCGTGAAATTCCTGATTGCGTTGCAAATTAAATTATGAAACCACGTTTCAGAAACTATCCGCAACGTGCACGTTAGTGCACATTTCTTCTTTCTTTCTTTCTTTCACGATGCTTTCCCTCACCGCCGAGCTAATTGTACAAATCCATACTAATATTATAAATGCGAAAGTAACTCTCTGTCTGTCTGTCTGTCTGCTACTCTTTCACGCCAAAACTACTCAACGGATTGAAATGAAATTTGGTATACAGATGATCTAGACCCTGAGAAAGAACATAGGCTACTTTTTATTGCGAAAAGGGGGTTGTAAGGGGTAAAAAGTTACTTTTCCACGCGGACGAAGTCGCGGGCGGCCGCTAGTAGGCATATAATTCTATAGAAAAATCCAGAACCGAATCGAACTACAGCCCTTCACATACTTGACGCGTTCTTATTCAACGAGCTACTATATCTTTGTTCCCAAAGCAAATATTTGCTTCCCACACATCCAGTTTCCGAAATACAAGTGGAAGAAATTAAGAGAAAAAGTTTACAGGCTGAATAATTACTTGAAATTAGTAAAAAATTATGCTTTCCTTCAAGAATGATGAATAAAAAAAGTTACCCCAAACTTATTCCTCCTTGCTCTTTATGGGTAGGCGGGTGCTACCCGTACTAATTCCTTCGTATATTCATGTCACGTTCGACACACTTACTATCTCCCTAAGCAACCTGTATCATCTTCCTATGGTACCTGTTCTTGGACCAAATGGTATATTGGATAAACTCTATATCTATGTACTGTTAACAAAGTACACTATTACAGGAAGGCATAACTACCTATCTAAAAGTGTGTTAACTACAGTTGGATTTTAAGTTTTTTATTATTTATTTAATAATGAAATTTTAAAATCAACCAAATGGACTTAACGGCTTTTTGGATACCTATAATCCGGCTGACATAACATCTTACATTATTTTTGTATCTAATTGTGATATAATATGTATAGTAGGCATAGTTATAAGTTCAAAATTGAACTAAACATGGAAATACCTAAAAGGCCGGCAACGCACTCCTTCTGGTGTAGTATGTCCGTCCATGGGCGGCGGTGATCACTTACCATCAGGTGACCCGCTTGCTCGTATAATATAAAAAAAATACCAACTAAACTTCTCCCAATATAAATGTCATCATGTTAGCGTTTTGTCCCAGTTGCATCCAAAGCTGTCGTTTTGTAGCTCGGGGGTCTGCTATGTAACCTAACAATTATACATTTAAATAATACAATCTCAAATTCAAATTCTTATTCTCTTATGCTCGCAACATTATTTATTATTCGCTAAACTTGATTTTGCAGACATTACGCGATTTCGAGCGACATTTATCCTCAAAGATTACTCAGTCCACAGGTAAAAGATTACCATAAACTATGCTAAGCTATGTATATTAGTTGCGAATCTTATTGTTCATGTGTTTCATTTTTTGTCTTAACATACGTACGTGCAGCCACACATCAAAGTATACAAAACTGTAATTTTTTTTTAATCGACTCTCAACTTACTGTCATGCACATTAGGTTGAATATAAATTGAGGAAATTTGAAAGGTTGTGGTAACCTTACGAGTGGCTGACTGTACTTTTTGGTGTGCGAGTCGTCTTTTATGTTTGTTATTTAGTCTCTTGCTATTGGTATGCGGGTAAGCACGTCTCGTTTACTTAAACGAATAGGATTTTTTATCCTGTTTTTGCTGATTTTGCAAAAAGATAATTTTCTGTAAGTATGTAGATACGTACCGCACTGTAACACGCCGTTGGCCATATCAAGGTTAAAAAAGCAGTGAATGGCCATTAACAAGACGGGCTGATGATATACTTTACAAAGTGGTGGGAATATGAGGCTACAGGACGGTTGTGAATGGCGAGTACAGAAGGAGGTCTATACCCTGATTGGGATCAAGATAAGCTAGTCAGGTATTCGTTACTACGTGTGCTAGTCAAGGCAGACGGTGTCACATATCAATGTAGGTACCATCTACGCACCTATCTGCAGTTATAGGTATTCTTCTGGCTGAATCATTTAACCCATCAATTTGATGCGATAAGACACATTCGTGGAACATAGAAGGATAAGCGGAAAGCTTAATTTTTTCATCCCGATTGTTATGAATGACTTCTACAAAACAAAACCTCTAAAATACGATCTCGTATGTTATCGCATACGTCATGACTCCGCGTCGTATGTAAAGTTACACAAGTGTGTTTATAAATAAATGTAATTAGGAAGATACATGTCTCAAGTTTACACAGTAGTCGGTTAAACGTTCAATAAACGCTCGGAAATACTTATAAAGGTCATAATGAGGTGCGCTATTTCAGATTAGAACGCCAGGCGGTTGTGGATTGAGAAGTTTTTTTTATATGGTAACACAGATACTCGTATTGGGTCACCTTACCCTGACGGTAATCAAAAGGAGCCCATGGAATTAAAAAAAAAAACGCATAGCGTTTTTTGGTCTGATGGGTATGCCAAGTTCGAAGATTCATGGCGGTGGTCGGTATTGTACCGTTGAAGGTGTAGTTTACTAGATCTTGACCTATCGAACAAATTCGCATCTGGCGTTCCAAGAGTAGATACCTATTGGTCATTATTTATCTAATGCTCTTACATTAGACATAATATTCAGTGTATCTTATACTAAAAACCGGCCAAGTGCGAGTCGGGCTCGCGCACAAAGGGTTCCGTAGCAGCAAATAAAGGTTCAGCCATCGTTTCAGTGTAAGCACAATAACTTAACCAAAATTACAGTTAAATCAACCTATCTCAAAAAACTATAAGAGATACTTTGATCAAACCAAAAATCGTTGAAAGAGTTAATTAGCATGCATCACCTCTATTTTTTTTAGAATTTTTATACCCCGTAGTTATAAAAATAGAGGGGGGGGGACATACTTTTTACGACTTTGAGAGCTGATATCTCAAAAACCGTTCACTTTAAGAAAAATGTTTTTTAGAAAACTTTATATCATTTTAAAAGACCTTTCCATTGATACCCCACACGGGTATGTACATCGAAAAAAAAAATTTTCATCCCTCAGTTACATGTATGGGGGGCCCCACCCCCAATTCTTTTTTTTACTATTTAGTGTCATATTTTTGTAGCGGTTCATACAACACATATTCCCATCAAATTTCATCACTGTAGTACTTATAGTTTCCGAGTAAATCGGCTGTGACAGACGGACAGACGGACAGACGGACAGACGGACAGACGGACATGACGAAACTATAAGGGTTCCGTTTTTGCCCATTTTGGCTACGGAACCCTAAAAATGAAGTTTCAAGTAGACTAGTTTGAAGAGCCTACAATCACCCATACCGATTCTCCGTAGAGCATAAACTACACATAAGAGTTTTGAGGCTGTTTTGGCTAATAAATGACTTTCGTAGGTCGAAGACGTGGTTGCAGGATTTTTCAGTGAACATTTACATCCCGTGTTCACTGAAACATCCTGTAAGTATTAGAGGTAGATATTCTGACACTTCCTAAGAAAACGGAACTAAAAATGTGTGACAAAGCTAGGAATGTTATGAATTTTGTCCTAAAGTGTTGTGAGTGTAGGTTCGATTCCCAGTTGTAGAGTTGCTGATGGCTTAGCACTAGTGGATGCCTTAACTCACCACTTTGTCCAGCAGCCAGCTTCCCGGGAAAATAAGCGGTATGTAAGTTATCATGTAGATCATCGAGGTCCAGTACACGGTGATGCTGTCCACCTCGTAGTACTTCACCACAGCATCCTGGATGATACTGTACTGGATCCATTGCATCGAATTGGAGGACGAGTACAGTACAAATATAAACAATACCGCCCAACGGATAGGGTACTGAATGTATTCAACCGGAACTTTCTTGCTGGGCGATTCTAACACCCCACCCTTCTCTGCTACCCCATCCATCACGCTTCCGCATACTTCCATATTCTTTGGCTCACTCATGTTTCTAAATCTCTAGTAAATTTTCGAAATATACTCCTAATACTATTTATTGTCACAATTACAGATTTTGGCCCTAAGGGTTTTCTAAAATCTTAACTTACAACGTTGATAAATATTTCTCTAATTTCAACATCGATAAAGAGGTTCTATTCTAAACGCTTGAAGCTATCAACATGTATTATTTAATTTAAAACTATGGTTATTATTGTCAGGGTTTCCCGCGCGTGCGTGTTGGGGCGCCGAGGGCCGCGGGCGTGTGTCCCGCTCGGCGGTTCGCCGTCGACTGTTTGCCTCCAATCTGATGCTGAATGGAGTGTTTCCTGCGCACCCTTCGTCCGGCGATCACAATGATAACTCCGCAGACTGTCTGGCTTCAATAGTGCAGTACAATCGGGCGATGCGCGAGGCTATTATCAGAGGCCGGCTTCTTGTGGACTCCGAGAGCGTCGTGGTAACGTGGCTTGATAACATACGGACTGTTTACAAATATTGGAGTTGTATGAATTTTTTCGGAACTAGTTTTAATAAACATTTTTGGACTGCCTTTGTTTTTCTCTATTTTCAAAAAGTCAACGGAGGCTACTTAAATCATCCGTTAAGATATAAGGCCTAAGTACTAACTAATGTTAATGTCACCGTAAAAAAAAGTAAAAAGACCTAAAACCCAACTACGACAAAAAACGACGCTGAAAAAGTATAAAACAAGCCTTCGTTGTCAATTTACAATCATGTCATACAATACTATTCTAAAGTATGCAATATTCACTATGTAGAGATAAATTTTCATGTTTGGAAAGGCGTAGTCACACGTTCATATACCGTAGCACTTTGACAACGTGGCTTCAAGGCGAAGATCGATCAAAGTGGCGAGCATTTGGAGAGGCCTATGTCCAGCAGTTGACTGCAAAAGGCTGATGATGATGATGATGATGAACGAAGGCTTGTTTTATACTTTTTCAGCGTCGTTTTTTGTCGTAGTTGGGTTTTAGTTTTTTTACTTGGTGACCAAGTGCTAGTAATATATTATATATATATATATATTCTAATGTACAAGTCAAGGGCTTTCAAATGATACCAAACACGGCATATTTATCATAACTTTTATTTTTTACTCTGTATGTTTTGTCCGCTAGAGGGCGCCACATTCGATTTTGTGAAACTTTATATAGCCTATAACCAGCGGACAATTAAGACGCTTATAATGATATGTCATTTGTCGAATTCTGATAAGTAGTTTAGAAGTTACGTGGAAACAGATGAACATACATACATACATACATAGCCTGTCAAAATTATAACCCTCCTTTTGCTTTGCCGTAGTCGGGTAAAAATAGCTCTATTAAGTAAGTTGATCAATTACCTAGGAAGTTGATAAACTTTCGGAAAATAACAAACTGCAGTTAAAATTAATTATTTAGTTAGAGAGTTAGATCTAGTGCCCGCACATTTCCACACCTTTACCAACGTTGTCTTCTACCAACCCCTCTGAACAACATATTTTGTTCAACGACTTTTTAAAAATCATCGAAATTTTTATGATATAAATAAAAACTTTTTCAAGCATACAACACCATGTTATTTAGAATGGTTAATAAAAGGACGTAAATGTTCATAGATACACCCTGTATTAACTCCAGACTAGACCAGCGTTCATGTCAACCTTTCATGTTATTTTTTACACCCAGATAGGTAGTTTACAATTTCTACCTTCCATGTTATTTTTACACCCAGGTAGTATACAATTTTAGACATCAAAAATTACTTAACACGACGTTAAAATATAATCGCAAACTTTACGCAATAAAAGCCCTAGCCTAATGTGCCACATTATCCCATTAACTCCCGACTGTTACGATAAAATCAAATCCGCCGCGGTGAGTAGTCGTCACTTCCCTCCATTGTACTTCTAGACTTGCAAATTGAGTTCCCATGTTGATATCATAATAAGTATAGCTAGGTGTAGGTGAAACGAGACAATACCCGACCAGGGTCGGATTGAGGAATCGGAAAATATTCATGACTAGCTTTTGCCCGCGGCTTCGCTCGCGCCCCCCACTTCCCTAAAATGGGGGGTTAGAAAAGGTCAAAAAGTAGCCTATGTTACTCTCCATCCCTTAAACTATATCCACTTAAAAGATCACGTCAATCCGCCACAACTGTGCGTCGCTCCGTTGCCGTGAAAGAAAGACAAACATACAGACAGACAGACACACTTTCCCATTTATAAAATTAGTATGGATATTCCTAGTTGTTTTGCAGACGGAACCTGTGAATTATTTTACAGAACAACAAGTTTTTTATTGGATAGGTAGCAGACGAGCTGATGGTAGCTCAGTAGATAAAAATCGGCAAAGTGCGAGTCTGACTCACACACGAAGGGTTTCGTAGCAGGAGTAACTTTTATTTTTACATTTGAGTTGATTGAAGGAAAATTCTGATTTATGACGTATTAAAAAAAGCTTGAAATACGAGAATGCACCTCTGGATCATTTCAAATCAATGTGCGATTTTTCACCAATAGTACCTACTCGTAGTACGTGAGGCAAAATATCGTAAGGAAACCTATACGCTTCGAACAGTTTCTGAAATGTGTAAGATGGTTTTCTAGGGTTGCTAAGGTGAGACAGCAAGCTCTGCATTGTACTAAATTACACGTTTCCGCGAATTCTGAATCACGGTCTAAGCGTACCCAGGGCCCCAAAGCGACAGCTTTGAACAAAGCTGGAAATTAAACAATAAGATACACTTATCTTAGCGTGATGGCAGACGAGCAAACGTATCAGCTGAAGTGATTATTGCAGCCCCCCGTGGATATGAAAATAGGGCGCTATTCACCCAAAAGTAGCAGCAAAGTCCCGGGCCCACATCTTAAGGGGCTATATCGACGAAACTAGCGACACCAACCTATTTATACTGATTGTGGTGACAATATAATATTTTTTAAGAAAACAAAACATTACAAACTTAGATAAAAGTAAATTGAATTTTTCAAGATGCAATACAATATATAAAACACGCGACAAGTAACAATAATGTCAATTATTGCTAAAAACGGCCACCTTTAGCAATAATTAACATTATTGTTACTTGTCGCGTGTTAAAAATATTGTATTTCATCTTGAAAAATCCAATTTACTTGGATCTAAGTCTGTAATGTTTTATTTTCTTCAAAATTATCATATTTTAGCCTCAATCAGTGTAAATAGGTTGGCGGCGCTAGTTTTTTCGATATAGCCCCTTAAGACGGCCCTGTAAGAATGCACAACAGGAAAAATACTACTGATCAATACCCTCCATTTTTCCGGGCTGAGCAAGGTTTGGTTAACAGCCACCATTAATTAAGATACGATTGATACAAAAAGGGGAAAGGATTAACTTAGCTCTCCTTCACGTTCGCAATCTCAGCAAATTGCTCGGGTCGTTAGGGAACCAGCTGTTTAAGCACAACTACACCTATAGAAGCTTAATTAATGTCTTATGAAAGTGGAAATGAGGTAATGAAGGTTGATTAATGATTAATGGCGATTTTTTTTATGTGATAGGTGGCAGACGAGCGGTCAGCTAATGGTAAGCGATTAGTTAAAACCAGTAGTCGCGAGTGCGTTGCCAACCTTTAACCCCCTTTTCCCCCCAATAGGGTAGTTGACTAATATCGATGTAGTAAAAAATATTGATACTTTACCAAAATATTGGTAAATAAGAACCAATAGCCTAAATTTTCAGTTAAAAATATAACGTCTAGCTGGTTTTGTGAGCATTCAAAGTTTCATGGGCAAGTCCATTTTTAAAGTTTATAATATTATAAAAATAATTATATCATTGAACTACCCACACATTAAACACAAACTTTTATTATAAAACTATGTACATAAACGATACATTTGATATAGCTACCAAACAAAATTTGCTAGACGCGCATACAAGATACCAGCGTGTGACGTCACATGTTGGTAGCCATTTGTATAGAGCGTTTTTGGGCCCGCGTAAAATATGTGCTCTTAAAGTTGTGATATCTCAGGTAATTCAAATCAGAATCAAATAATTCTTTCAACAATGTTTCTTTAATAGAGGGGTCTTTTGATTAAACACATAAAAAAAAAATAGTCAAGTACCCTATTGGGCCTAGTGTACCCTCACTCACTCAGCGAAACACAGCGCAGGCGCTGCTTCACGACGGTTTTCTGTAAGGCCTTGGTATCACTCCGGCCGAGCCGGTCCATTCATGCCAAAGCGATGATTTAATCAGTAAGTATAATTATGTCATTATCATATCATATCATACATATTTTATGATTTATTTATTTCGAGATCGCGTGGATTACTTCTTCTACCCGCGCTAAAATTTGGCAATAGATCTTACAACACTATAATCATGGTTTACTTATAAATGTAAAGCTTTAATGGCTTGTTTTAGGCGATTAGATTTATAATCAGTTCCGATTGTACCTTCTCTCCCTATACATCACACTAATCTCCTGATTAATCGCCCATTATGTTAGGATTATGTAGGTATTGTAACTTTAATGAGATAGGTATTTTCTGATGATTTCAAAGGCAAATTCGGTTATGACAAAATCCAAGTAGGTACCTACATCCGTTAAGGAACTGCCACGAATTAATATAGGTTTACAGTGATTTTGTCAATACGAGTATTATGTAAGTATTACTATTATTATGCAAAGACTCAGTATCTATATGTACACAAAGGAAGAAATCGTAACAAGTCTTTTTTCGTTGTAATTAATACTTATTTTGTTTTTGTGTCTTATTGTCACTCTTCAAAATATCATATAAAGTATTTAAATTATGGGAAAAAAGGAAAAATGCACTTTGGTATTCTTTGTGTCAATGATAGGTACTTCTCATAACACCTATGTATCAACTGTGTACTTATTATGCAAATAAGTAATGTTTCTGTCTCTGTTTCTGTTCCCTTTTTTAGCATAGCTTATGTCATTTTGAGGTCAAGAATGTTTTCATTATTTTACTCAAAAAAAAGTTTTTATTGAATTATCTAGACAAATTAATCTATTGTTTCATTAACATAAATGTAAAAATGTGCCTACTTAAATTAATAAAAAATATTTACAGTCATAGCCATGTTCGAACAGACAGCAAACCTACCCTATGACATGCCCACCTACTGTTCGTGTAAATTTATGGGCAACCCGTCGTAAATTTGGCCTAGGAAAAGGCCCTTTTATGCCGGGCTGTGGTCTGCCGTAGGGTCGGGCCCTGGGCCCAAACAGCATGAAAAGGGATGATGAATATGCAAGGCTCTAACTAGAAAGGTAATAAAACATATTGGGTACGACCTGTCACGAGAAGCTGAAAGTAGTTTTTATCTAGATTCCTACGTGTACTTTGGTATTTTCCTTAGCCACGCAAAACATTAACTGTTTAAGGAAATGAAACAGAAATGCAATACTATTTATAAAGAGACAGCTACTACAATGAAAAAAAAAAACAAAACACTAGAAAAAACAAAACACTCTTGTGCGATGGAATCGACCTATCTCGACATCTATTCGTAAAGATTGAAACTAATATCAAAACTGTTTTCCGAAACAAAGTGAGAGCGGGTTTCAATGCTTGATTAGAAGATGCCAGTTCTTGCGTTAAAGCTAACCAGATTACTTATATGATTAGGGAACAAAGACTTTATCAAGGAATTAGATTAAAAACGAGAAAGTGAAACGCTTTGTGCTGATAAAACGTAGGATGGACTACGATCAGATGCCTCTTAGTGTCAGACATGGAGGCGTTGTGGGAAATTGTAAATCAAAATTGGGAGACAGGATTAGTTTCGACTTTTGTCGGGAGCCAAATAAACATAGGCCACCAAGTAAACAATTACTTTGGTGACAGAACATTAAAGAAAAGGTTGCCATACCTACTGAACAGTTTGCCCGAAGACATTCGCCGGGAACAAAATAAGAATATTTTTTAAAAAAAGCTTAAAAATTATTATTTGTCTAGTTTAGATTAGTCTATAAGCTAAATGTTAGAGACTCGTGATCCTGCAGACAAACTATGTAAATAGTTTTGCGGGACTAATGCACTTTTTATGTACCATATTTTATTAATAAATAAAAATAAATAATAATAATAAAGTAAAGTAACCGTCTCTCCGTCTGTATGTCACACCCTTTTTTTTCCGAAACAAGAGCTATATTGCTGAAACTTGTTAAGTAGATGTGGTATGTGTACTGATTTAGATTGTCATACAAAAAAAAAACAAAGCACGGTCAAAATAATTACCTCAACAATAGGTAAGTATTCACCGATGAATAAACAATCTGAAATGTGTGTCGATTTCCTCACGATGTTTTCCCTCACCGCAGAGCAAGGTTAGGTAGATACATTGTTTCACTATGCAGCTTATACAATATATGATAATAAGTGATATATGATTTAAAATAGCTATTCCAGACTCAGTTAGCTGTTTTTCAGTCACGTTTGCAGTTTACAACATAATAACAACAAAAGAGTGCATTTATAAATGCAATGTATTTGCACTTAAACATAATATTCTAAACAATGTAACATTTTAGTACAATTACAAGATGTACAAAATATAAAGTTTGTATTTTATTGGACTCCTTGTCAATTTCCTTTAATTATTCAATTCAATTAGAATGTTTTATTGCATCACATGTAGTTGTTACAAATATTATGGTGTACATACAGCACATGAATCTTAAGCATAGCTACATATACACAAGTCTATATATTTTTTTATTGCAAATAGGTTATTTGTATGACAGATAAAACTGACAGCACAAAAGTCAGATAGTATAGTATCGTAATGTGAGAACCGTCCACAGATTACAACAACTAATCCAATACATTTTCAAAGGAAATAGTACGATACGACACGTCCACAAAAGGTACTTTGTGCCTCAGCACATAACATTTACAGTTACATAATTATAAGCTAGTACTCATACTAGCGTACATAATTATATAACGTGGGCACGATAAGTTCACTTACAAGCTCTTTCGTGCTAGTCCCTTTGGCCTGAAATTCTTTATTAACCGAGATGCGGTCTTCGCGCCAGAGATCGTGTTCCCCACGGTTGTCGGTTTTACGGCTGATTAATTTTACATAACTTTAGTCAATGTTTACTTACATACACTCATAAGTAGGTACGTAAAGTAAAGTATCAACCTATATACTGTAACACTGCAGGGCAAACTGCCTCCATCATAGAAATCAAGTCATCGCTGTCGAGCAATAGTATGTTTTGCATTTTTCGAACATAGCTCGGGTTCCAATGCGCATCCACTAATCCGCATTAGGCACGCGTGGTGGTACTGGTGGTTACGCCTCCCACCATAGTAGCGATGACTAGTCCTGCAGTGGGACAGTATAAACTTTCGCTGATATTTTACTTTGCTTTAATTAATAGGTAATTTATTTCACGTCCGGTCCACGAACGGATTCTTCACATTGTTTGTTTACACCACAGAGAAAATTTATCAAACTCAAAGGCCGATGTCACTTAAAGATTAATTACACAGTCGGCGTTTTGTTGGGACCCTTTCAATTCAATCCGGGTCTGTTTTAAACAAGGTGGACAAAGGCTTGATTTGTTTACTGCGAGGTATTGACTGAGAGCAGCCGGTAAAAACTGGTTTAAGTATACAGTGCGATCCTAGTTCGCGATGGTATGATAAGATTGAATTTCTGTAAACACTTACAGCACTAGTGGAGTCACAACCTTCTAACTCCCTTTCCCGACCGTCCGGTATTCTCACCAACTCAGCGAAACACAGGGCAGGCGATGGTTAACGCCGGTCGAGGCGGTCCATTCATGCTGAAGCTTGACTTTCCCACGTTTAAATTGTCAGTGGTTTAGATTGCTAAATGGTGATAACGGAAATCACACGTCTCTTTTGTATTGCGATTTGCGAATTTAAAAGAGGAATAATTATTTTAAAGTTTACAATTATCCAAATTATGTTTTTAAATTTGTTTACTTATGGCGGTTAAGGTATCAGCAGTTAACATTTCAAGTCTCAATTTTACAGTCTTGCAGATTTTCAACACGCAAAAATAAACCCTATCAAAGTCGGAATTATATCAACGGAGTTTGAAAACAAGCGTTCAAAGAGGAGCATGATGGATTGTCCGGGACAAGCGGGACAGAGCGGGACACCGACCATTAGTCAAGCCAGCGGTCTGTGAAACAGCCGAGATGACGCCATGCACCTCCTCAATCATATCTGTGTCTATATGTGGGCACAAAGTAGGTTGATGATACGTTGTTAATGTAATTGTCCAATCCCTTTATTATCTGTCTGAGTTGGCTGAGCGGCAGCTTAAATGTGTTAGTCGGAAACCTATGTCAGATTGTTGGATGTCTGTGTTGGTTGAAGTAGACTAAGTCGGATAGTCGGAATTCTTTTATTTATATTTTTTTATGTGATAGGTGGCAGATGAGCAGGCGCATCACCTGATGGTAAGCGATGGCCCCATGGACACCTGCAACACCAGTAGAGTCGCAAGTGCGCTGCAAACCTTTAACCCCCTTTCGACCCAGTTGAGCCTCTGGTGCCCTCACTCGCTCGACGAAACACAGCGCAGGTGGTGCTTCACGCCGGTCTTCTGTGAGGCCGTGGTATCACTTCGGTCAAGCCGCCCCATTCATGCCGAAGCGTGGCTCTCCCACGACAACCTACAACATCAAATACCAATACTACTTACACCAATTCTAAGTCATCTCAGGTGTTGCAGATCTCAATGGGTAGCGGTGATCACTTGTAAAAAAAACTTGTATGAAAGCTGGCTAGTCTGTGGACTGATTTTTCAATGCGTGGATAACAGGTTATTCGTCAGATATTGTTTTATACTTCCCAATTGAAAAGTAGTTGTCATTCGTATCTGTCTTGATTTAACATTGACATTTACTTTGGTTGGTTATTAATTTAACTGACTGATAGTGGTTATCTGAAGATTGAAAAATCAGCCCTGTGTTGGATAGACGGAGGTCAATGTCTGCTAGTTAAAAGTTTGTGTATGCAGGTCGACGGATTAAGTCAGAAAGTCGGAATTATATGTCAGACTAGCGGCCGCCCGCGACTTCGTCCGCGTGGAAAAGTAACTTTTTACCCCCCTTTTAACCCCTTGCAACCCCCCTTAATATTATTATGGATACAACTTAAACAAATTATTTCGACCAAATTTGGTACCATAAAAACGGTCATTGTGACTAAACCTTAAAAGATAGACATATGCCGTCGGACTTTTTTTAGATCATGTATAGAGGAATAATTCTTTAATACATATTTTTGTGTATCTTGAACCGTTTCGCAGCGCACGCAAAGAAAGCCTTCAAAAATGAATAATTTTCCCCGTTTTTTACACATTTACCGCTCTGTCTTTGCTCCTATTGGTCATAGCGTAATGTTATTTAGCCTATAGCCTTCCTCGATAAATGGACTATCCAACAAAAAAAGAATTATTCAAATCGCACCAGTAGTTTCGGAGATTAACGCGTTCAAACAAACAAACAAAAACAAACAACTCTTCAGCTTTATTATATTAGTATAGATAGTCGGAAATTTGAGTCTGGGTTAGCACTTATATTTTTCACCCGCGAATAGCGACAACATCTGATTGCTATACCCGAGCCAAAGACTCGTGGCAGTTTGTGACATGTTTCAGTCATAATTTATTTAGTTTAGTTATAAAGGTAGGTACCTACTTATTCCGTTCTTTATAATGGCTTAAAAAGGGCAACGAATTATTCCAACGTAAATAGTTATGAAGCTTTACTGCGACAACTCAACATTGAATAGCTACGTGTTTTTTGTAGTCGACGAATTTTAAATTCAGCTCTAGCATTTTATACATGCGCAAAAAATCCCAGTTACATTTCAACTTTGAGAGTGCCTAAAACGTTGCGAATGTTGGATCTCTATATGTTCATCACACCGAATTACCGCACAAATAAAACACTGTTCATCACACCGAATTACCGCACAAATAAAACACTATTACTTTTCAACGAACTGTATTAAAAACTCAAATAAACAAAAAAACATTAGCCGCTTAAGGGTAAACGAAAAATCGTAACGCTAGCGTGATTCAAAAATGCACACCGCCATCTATCGGCGGGTCGTTGCACTTCGCGCCGCCCATACTTAGTTCGCATCGCCATACCGCCCTCCAAGAACTTCGTTCTTTCTTTATGGCAGTATAATCAATTTTGAAACGGGACGTCTCAGAGTTGATGTCTTTGTCTTCAAGGTGACGACTCTGACTTCGTTATCCGGTCCCGGATTTACGTCGGTGACTCTCCCCATGAGCCATTTTGCTGGTGGCAGATCTGCTTCCTTTAAAATTACCAAGTCCCCACCCTTGGTCCCTCAGCTTTGGTCTGCCACTTATGTCTCTGCTGCAAGCGATTTAGGTATTCCTTCGACCATCGGGTCCAAAATTGTTCAACATTTTTTGTGTTATTCTCCATCGCTGCAGTGGGCTAATTGTGTCGTCTTTGACATTGGTTCAGGTACAACCATCGATGTTCTCCGACTAAAAAGTGTGCAGGTGTCAAGGGGGATAGATCGTCGGGGTTGTCATTTAGGCCAGTTAGTGGTCGAGAGTTGAGCACTGCTTCGATCTGGCAAAGTAGTTGATAATTCCTCAAAGGTAAGTGTTGATAGGCCAATCGTTTTTACTAGATGTGTTTTTACAGCCTTTACGGGGCGCTTATCGTCGAGGGATTGTGGGCTGAAGTAGCACTTTGAAATCACCTGGATCGATTGGGTAAGTTCAGACTTTATCAACACAATATCTTTTGGCGTCTTGCATTTCATTTTAGTACAGTTGTTTATTGTGTACGTGGTGGTGTGTAGAGAATGGATCAAAAAGTTCAAACACGACTGATTCAATATTATTAAAAGAAGTTTAACTGATAGTAATCTGATGTATGGCTGTCCGTCCGTAGGTACCATCAAAATTTTCACCACCAACAACATTGGGCTCAATCTTTTTAGTCTCAATTACTTAGAGCCCAAGAACATTCACGGGCGCCTCGTGTCATAAACCGACTTAAAAAAGAAGTAGGCGCAATCTTTGCAGTTACTTCTTTTTTTAAATCTTGTGTTCTTTAAAATAAGAACGT
>CM026275.1:17506479-17633572 GCA_014851415.1 Cnaphalocrocis medinalis | reverse complement strand
AGACGTGTTTTTTTTATAAGAAAATATATTTTAGTTTATTATATTACTTTGCCATAACTGTTTTCAAAAATATTATAAAATGCTTATATCACAGTTATTGATATTGTAATTATTAATTGTAATTTAAAAAGCGTATTTTTTTTTAAATATTTCAGTACTTGATGTATCGCAGTTAAACATGCCTCCCTGTATAAATATTGTGTAGTAAATATGTACTTAAAATTAGGTGCTCAAGTTAAACATTCCAAGTTAAAATTATATTCCAAAATTATCATTTGAAAAAAATCGCGCGCGTAGTTTTTCTAAATTTAACTGTTCTAACTTAAATGTAGATTTACTTTTAAATGCCGTGTTAATGCGCGCAGAGACGAGTAAAGACTGGTTTCTCAATGAGAAGCTGTATAGTTAAATAACAAATTTATTATCCTTCAGAAGCGTCACGAATATCTTATTGTGGTTTCTAGTGTCTACTTAGTGCCGATTTTTTGATCCGTAGTTAATCTCTGAACTAATCGTCAAAAAGAATAACTAATGGTAAAATATTTTTTTTAACATGAGTTAGCTTAACCAAGTCATATTGCTACCAAAATGCTGTCACTTTGACCACTGGTTCTACCGGATTGTCAAACTCAACTATAGTCAAATTAACCAAGAGGTAACTAGAACTACGAATCAAAAAACCTGCCTTTATTTCGACTTCTCATCGTCTGCCTCCTAACACATAAAAACATATTGATAGGTATTTAATAAACGTAACATAAGTACTTAGTTTTTCAACTGTATGAAGTAGATGAATTGCATTTACGCATGACGCTCTGTAATAAATACTAACTAACCTAATCTTCAATACCTAAATGGATGTTTTATTCAGAGTATAAGTATCTGTGAACATTTACATTCCATTAACCACGGCTTGTACCAACCTTCTGTTTTTGGTAAATTGTAGAAAGTTTTTTCGGCTCGTAAACAAATAACGTCACGTGACCGACTTTGTATCAGACTTGAAATTTTTTATTCGAAAATCCAAAAGTCATGGGACAAAATGTCGTTTAGGATTCCTGGTAGCAGTGTGAATGTTCACAGACAAGTACATCTGTACACGATAACGTGTACTTTATTGATACCCTAAGTAATAAAATCGAATCAAAACTTTTAAATTGTTTAATATTTCAAATATTGTCTAGAAATGGTAGGTAACTTCACGTTAAAGTAATATTTAGTACAAAACGTCTTAACAAAACTCTTCATCACGCTATTCACAGTGGAACACAGTTTTTATTTCTTGTTAGGTCGCACGAATTGATTTAATTACTGAAGTATTATCACTTAAGATTATTTTACACTATAGACACGTGTTATTGATAAGAAAATTATTAATCCTTAAGAGTTTAAATGGCAATTAAACTCATTGAAGATTAGATACCAAGTATTTTTCTCAGATTTTGTTAATCTGAACAAACTGCAATAAAATTAGCGTCATCCTTTCAAGGTAATTAACTTGGTTTCATTATAATAGACAACACAAAGGGAGCATAAAAACGTGCGTTTTTTTAGTTAATAATATTAGGGCTATTAATAACGAAGTACCTACATATTGTTCATTATTTAACAATGGATCGACAGAGCGTTAAGATGTCATTGACGCGTAAAATTTTGTTTTTGCGAAAACAAGATCAATCGACATTGGCAGACTTAATTATGTGCTTGCTGTAATATGATAGCGGGAGGACTCTTACATTTCGGTTTTACGTTGATGAGTAGGTATTGTAGCGTTAATACAAATCAAAGGGGAAATACGAAAGATCTTATAGGTTCGAGGATCTCAATGAAAAAGGGTTCTAACAGATAAGATAAGGATGTAAAAAGCTTTTTTGTTGCCTTTGTGAGACCGAGTGTCAAACCCATGACGGGGTGACCGGGCGTTAAACTTGAGGAAACTTTGAGTTAAAAAAAAGAAGTTTATTTTTTTGCCATTTGGAACCCTAAAATGAATGACTTGTATTTCATCCAGTATAGCAAAACCTGCAAAGTGGGTGTTACCAGCGCAGTTTGATCCAACAATAGCCTAGGCATTTTCAATCAAATTCAGTCAAATCCGTCGGATCATTAGAGTGACAAAGCGTTAATCACCGTCATTTCCCCCCCATTGTGTAAGGCATTACGATATCGGCGTGATGCTTAATGTTAGGTATTATAATTTACATGACGTCATCTTCGCGTTTAGTCTCCTGAGCACGGTCTTTGACATCCAATGTACGTACAGCCACAAATCAAAGTATACAAAACGGTCAAATTTCTTCAATCGACTCTCATCTTTCTTTCATACACATTAGGTTGAATATCAATTGAGGAAATTTGACAGGTTGTGGTAACCTGATGTGTGGCTGACTGTACCATCCTTTTTTGTGATAGGTAGTAGACGAGTGGAAGGATCACCTGATGGTAAACGATTGCCGCCGCCCATAGACATCCGCAACACTAGGTGGAGTCACAAGTGCGCTGCCAACCTGTATCCCCCCGATTGGGCCTCTGGTACCCTTACTCACTCGACGAAACACAGCGCAGACGCTGCTTCACGCCAGTTTATTAGCACGCATGTCATCTATTATGAACTTTTTGGATTTATACTTTCTACCAGGATCCGGCGGTGGTGGCTCTCTCATTTTAGCGTGAAATTCCCGATTGCGTCCAAATCTTTAGCTTTGAAGCCCAGGGTACTCTTAGACCATGATTCAGAAAATCCTGAAAATAGACTCCCCAAATAAGGAGATTGTTAATCTTATTTATCATCTCACCTTTGCAACCGTTTAAATGAATCTGACAAATTAAATTATGATACCACGTTTCAGAAACTATCCGGAACGTGCACGTTAGTCACGATGTTTTCCCTCACCGCCGAGCTAATCGTAGAAATAGGCATATAATTCTATAGAAAAATCCAGAACCGAATCGAACTACAGCCCCTCACATACTTGACGCGTTCTTATCCACCGAGCTACTATATCTTTGTTCCCAACGCAAATATTTGCTTCCCACACATCCAGTTTCCGAAATACAAGTGGAAGAAATTAAGAGAAAAAGTTTACAGGCTGAATAATTACTTGAAATTAGTAAAAAATAATGCTTTCAAGAATGATGAATAAAAAAAGTTACCCCAAACTTATTCCTTGCTCTTTATGGGTAGGCGGGTGCTACGCGTACTAATTCCTTCGTATATTCATGTCACGTTCGACACACTTCCTATCTCCCTAAGCAACCTGTATCATCTTCCTATGGTACCTGTTCTTGGACCAAATGGTGTTATTGGATAAACTCCACATCTCATCTACTGTTAATACAGTACACTAGTACAGGTATAACTACCTATCTAAAAGTGTATTTATTAACTACAGTTGGATTTTCGAGGTTTTTATTTTTGTTAACATTAAATCAACCAAATGGACTTAAAGGCTTTTTAGATATAATCCGGCTAATCCACCTAAAAATCGAACTAAACATGGAAATACCTACTAAACTTGTCCCCTATAAATGTCTAGTTTAGCGTTTTGTCCCGGTTGCGTCCAAAGCTGTCGCTTCGTAGCCCGGGGTCTGCTAACCTAACAATAAATACCTACATTTAAAATATAATACAATCTCAAATTCAAATTCTTATTCTCTTATGTTCGCAACATTATTATTCGCTAAACTTGATTTTGCAGACATTACGCGATTTCGAGCGACATTTATCCTCAAAGATTACTCAGTCCACAGGTAAAAGATTACCATAAACTATGCTAAGCTATGTATATTAGTTGCGAATCTTATTGTTCATGTGTTTCATTTTTTGTCTAAACATACGTACGTGCAGCCACACATCAAAGTATACGAAACTGTAAAATTTCTTCAATCGACTCTCATCTTACTGTCATAAACATTAGGTTGAATATCAATTGAGGAAATTTGACAGGTTGTGGTAACATGATGTGTGGCATTGGTGTGCGAGTCGTCTTTTTTGTTTGTTTTTAGTCTCATGCTATTGGTATACGGGTAAGCACGTCTCGTTTACTTAAACGAATAGGATTTTTTATCCTGTTTTTGCTGATTTTGCAAAAAGATATAATTTTCTGTAAGTAGGTAGGTACGTACCGCATTGTAACACGCCGTTGGCCATATCAAGGTTAAAGAAGCAGTGAACGCCCATTAACAAGACGGGCTGATGATATACTTTACAAAGTGGTGGGAAGATGAGGCTACAGGACGGTTGTGAATGGCGAGTACAGGAGGAGGTCTATACCCTGCATTGGGATCAAGATAAGCTAGTCAGGTATTCGTTACTACGTGTGCTAGTCAAGGTAGACGGTGTCACATATCAATGTAGGTACCATCTACGCACCTATCTGCAGTTATATTCTTCTGGCTGAATCATTTAACCCATCAATTTGATGCGATAAGACACATTCGTGGAACATAGAAGGATAAGCGGAAAGCTTAATTTTTTCATCCCGATTGTTATGAATGACTTCTACAAAACAAAACCTCTAAAATACGATCTCGTATGTTATCGCATACGTCATGACTCCGCGTCGTACGTAAAGTTACACAAGTGTGTTTATAAATAAGTGTAATTAGGAAGATACGTGTCTCAAGTTTACACAGTAGTCGGTTAAACGTTCAATAAACGGTCGGATATACTTATAAAGGTCATAATGAGGTGCGCTATTTCAGATTAGAACGCCAGGCGGTTGTGGATTGAGAAGTTTTTTTTTATAGTTACACAGATACTTGTATTGGCTCACCTTACCTGACGGTAAGCAAAAGAGCCCATGGAATTAAAAAAAACGCATAGCGTTCTTTGGTCTGATGGGTATGTCGAGTCGAAGATTCCATGGCGGTGGTCGGTATTGTACCTTTGAAGGTGTAGTTTACTAGATCTTGACCTATCGAACAAATTCGCATCTGGCGTTCCAAGAGTAGATACCTATTGATCATTCTTTATCTAATCTCTTACATTAGACTTAATATTCAGTGTATCTTATACTAAGAAATGAAGTTTCAAGTAGATTAGTTTGAAGAGCCTACAATCACCCATACCGATTCTACGTAGAGCATAAACTAAACATTTTGAGGCTGTTTTGGCTAATGAATGACTTTCGTAGGTCGAAGACGTGGTTGCAGGATTTTTCAGTGAACATTTACATCCCGTGTTCACTGAAACATCCTGTAAGTATTAGATATTCTGACACTTCCTAAGAAAACGGAACTAAAAATGTGTGACAAAGCTAGGAATGTTATGAATTTTGTCCTGTGTTGTGAGTGTAGGTTCGATTCCCAGTTGTAGAGATGCTGATGGCTTAGCACTAGTGGATGCCTAAACTCACCACTTTGTCCAGCAGCCAGCTTCCCGGGAAAATAAGCGGTATGTACGTTATCATGTAGATCATCGAGGTCCAGTACACGGTGATGCTGTCCACCTCGTAGTACTTCACCACAGCATCCTGGATGATGCTGTACTGGATCCATTGCATCGAATTGGAGGACGAATACAGTACAAATATAAACAAAACCGCCCAACGGATAGGGTACTGAATGTATTCAACCGGCACTTTCTTGCTGGGCGACTTCTAACACCCCTCCCTTCTCTGCTACCCCATCCATCACGCTTCCGCATACTTCCATATTCTTTGGCTCACTCATGTTTCTAAATCTCTAGTAAATTTTCGAAATATACTCCTAATACTATTTATTGTCACAATTACGGATTTGGCCCTAAGGGTTTTCTAAAATCTTAACTTACAACGTTGATAAATATTTCTCTAATTTCAACATCGATAAAGAGGTTCTATTCTAAACGCTTGAAGCTATCAACATGTAAGTATTATTTAATTTAAAACTATGGTTATTATTGTCAGGGTTTCCCGCGCGTGCGTGTTGGGGCGCCGAGGGCCGCGGGCGTGTGTCCCGCTCGGCGGTTCGCCGTCGACTGTTTGCCTCCAATCTGATGCTGAATGGAGTGTTTCCTGCGCACCCTTCGTCCGGCGATCACAATGATAACTCCGCAGACTGTCTGGCTTCAATAGTGCAGTACAATCGGGCGATGCGCGAGGCTATTATCAGAGGCCGGCTTCTTGTGGACTCCGAGAATTGCGTGCGCTTTGTAAACAGCGTCGTGGTAACGTGGCTTGATAACATACGGACTGTTTACAAATATTGGAGTTGTATGAATTTTTTCGGAACTAGTTTTAATAAACATTTTTGGACTGCCTTAGTTTTTCTCTATTTTCAAAAAGTCAACGGAGGCTACTTAAATCATCCGTTAAGATGTAAAGGCCTACGTACTAACTAATGTTAATGTCACCGTAAAATACCTCTAATAAGTAAGTTGATCAATTACCTAGGAAGTTGATAAACTTTCGGAAAATAACAAACTGCAGTTAAAATTAATTATTTAGTTAGAGAGTTAGATCTAGTGACCGCACATTTCCACACCCTTTACCAACGTTGTCTTCTACCAACCCCTCTGAACAACATATTTTGTTCAACGACTTTTTAAAATTCATCGAAATTTTTATGACAAATAAAAACTTTTTCAAGCATACAACACCATGTTATTTAGAATGGTTAAAAAAACACGTGGTTAATAAAGGGACGTAAATGTTCATAGATACACCCTGTATTAACTCCAGACTAGACCAGCGTTCATCAACCTTTCATGTTATTTTTACACCCAGATAGGTAGTTTACAATTTCTACCTTCCACGTTATTTTTACACCCAGATAGTAGGTATACAATTTGGCCAGACATCAGAAATTACTTAACACGAGATTAAAATATAATCGCAAACTTTACGCAATAAAAGCCCTAGCCTAATGTGCCACATTATCCCATTAACTCCCGACTGTTACGATAAAATCAAATCCGTCGCGGTGAGGTAGTCGTCACTTCCCTCCATTGTACTCCTAGACTTGCAAATTGAGTTCCCATGTTGATATCATAATAAGTATAGCTAGGTGTAGGTGTAACGAGACAATACCCGACCAGGCTTCACTCGCGCCCCCCGCTTTCCTAAAATGGGGGGTTAGAAAAGGGCAAAAAGTAATGTTACTCTTCATCCCTTAAAATTATATCCACTTAAAAGATCACGTCAATCCGCCACAACTGTGCGTCGCTCCGTTGCCGTGAAAGAAAAACAAACATACAGACAGACACACTTTCCCATTTATAATATTAGTATGGATATTCCTAGTTGCTTTGCAGACGGAACCTGTGAATTATTTTACAGAACAACAAGTTTTTTTTGATAGGAGGCAGACGAGCTGATGGTAGCTCAGTGGATAAAAAAATCGGCAAAGTGCGAGTCGGACTCACACATCAGCTGAAGTGATTATTGCAGCCCCCCGTGGATATGTAAATAGGGCGCTATTCACCCAAAAAGAAGCAGCAAACTCCCGGGCCCACATCTTTTTTTTTTTTTTTTTTTTTATAGGATAGGGGCAGACGAGCATACGGATCACCTGATGTTAAGCGATTACCGTCGCCCATGAACACCTGCAACTCCAGGGCTTCACAGGTGCGCTGCCGGCCTTTTAGAGCGAGATATGCCCTTTTCTTGAAGGTTTGTAGGTCGTAGTGGTCCGGAAATACCGCAGGTGGCAGTTCGTTCCATATTTTTGTCGTACGCGGCAGAAAGTTCCTGGCAAAGCGCACAGTAGTGGACTGCCAGCCATCCAGATGAAATGGATGGAACTGCTGCCGCGTGGAACGATGTCGAAACGAGGCGGCAGGAATCAAACCGAACAATTCCTCGGAGCACTCCCCATGGTATAAGCGATAGAGAATGCACAAAGCGCCAAGGGGTCAAGCCGACTAGTGATATCCCGGCAATCGACGATTCGAGACGCTCTCCGCTGGATCCGGTCTAGAGGAAGAAGCTGGTACGCAGGTGCTCCTGCCCAAAGATGAGAGCAGTACTCCATATGCGGCCGGACTTGCGCCTTATATAGCTGAAGGCGATGAGCCGGAGTGAAGTACCGATCTTAAGACGAAGGGTACGCCACTCTAACGCCGCCAATTGATTTAAAATAGCTACTAAGCCGGATCTATTAGTACCTATCACTGAACCCCAACCTCTCGGCAAACAATACTTATTGAATAACTATGCAAAATTTTTTGGCCTGTTTTGCACTCGAAATATTGATTAACGCCAAAAGGCCACTTATTCAATAATTGCACAGTTATTCAATAATTAATAGTATAAGTGTTGGCCAAGGGGCTGGGGTTCAGTGATAAGTACTAAATGATCCGGCTTAGTTAGCTACAAATTTAAATCAATTGGCGGCGCTAGAGTGCCGTACCCTTCGTCTTAAGACGGCCCTGTAAGAATGCACAACAGGAAAAATACTACTGATCAATACCCTCCATTTTTCCGGGCTGAGCAAGGTTTGGTTAACAGCCACCATTAATTAAGATACGATTGATACAAAAAGGGGAAAGGATTAACTTTGCTCTCCTTCACGTTCGCAATCTCAGCAAATTGCTCGGGTCGTTAGGGAACCAGCTGTTTAAGCACAACTACACCTATAGAAGCTTAATTAATGTCTTATGAAAGTGGAAATGAGGTAATGAAGTTTGATTAATGATTAATGGCGATTTTTTTATGTGATAGGTGGCAGACGAGCAGACGGATCACCTGATGGTAAGCGATTACCACCGCCCATAGATACCTGCAAAACCAGTAGTTGCAAGTGCGTTGACAACCTTTAACCCCCTTTCCCCCCAATTGGGCCTCCGGTACCCTCACTCACTAAGCGAAACACAGTGCAGGCGCTGCTTCACGACGGTTTTCTTTAAGGCCTTGGTATCACTCCGGTCGAGCCGGCCCATTCATGCCAAAGCGATGATTTAATCAGTAAGTATAATGATGACATTATCACATCATATCATGCATATTTTATCATTTATATATTTCGCAATTGCGTGGATTAATTTATTACAATTCTCTAGATCTCAGTAGAGAATTTGCGCCTGAAAAATTTGGCAAAAGATCTTACAACACTACTTACAATCATGGTTTACTTATAAATGTAAAGCTTTAATGGCCTGTTTTAGGCGATTAGATTTATAATCGGTTCCGACTGTACCTTCTCTCCCTATACGTCACACTAATCTCCTGATTAATCGCCCACTATGTTAGGATTATGTAGGTATTTTAACTTTAATGAGATAGGTATTTTCTGATGATTTCAAAGGCAAATTCGGTTATGACAAAATCCAAGTAGGTACCTACATCCGTTAAGGAACTGCCACGAATTAATATAGGTTTACAGTGATTTTGTCAATACGAGTATTATGTAAGTATTACTATTATACTATTATTATGCAAAGACTTACGAAAAAAGACTTGTTACGATTTCTTCCTTTGTGTACATAAATAAGATACTGATCTTATATGTACCAAGAAGGGAAGAAATCGTAACAAGGTCTTTTTCGTTGTAATTAATACTCATTTTGTTTTTGTGTCTTATTGTCACTCTTCAAAATACTCATATAAAGTATTAAATTACGGGAAAAAAGGAAAAATGCACCCTTTGGTATTCTTTGTGGTCATGATAGGTACTTCTCATACACCTATGTACTGTGTACTTATTATGGCAAATAAATAATGTTTCTGTCTCTGATTCTGTTCCCTTTTTTAGCATAGCTTATGTCATTTTGAGGTCAAGAATGTTGTCATTATTTTAATCAAAAAAGTTTTTATTGAATTATCTAGACAAATTAATCTATTGTTTCATTAACATAAAGGTAAAATTGTGCCTCCTTAAATTAATAAAAAATATTTACAGTCATAGCCATGTTCGAACAGACAGCAAACCTACCCTATGACATGCCCACCTACTGTTCGTGTAAATTTATGGGCAACCCTTCGTAAATTTGGCCTAGGAAAAGGCCCTTTTATGCCGGTCTGTGGTCTGCCGTAGGGTCGGGCCCTGGGCCCAAACAGCATGAAAAGGGATGATGAATATGCAAGGCTCTAACTAGAAAGGTAATAAAACATATTGGGTACGACCTGTCACGAGAAGCTGAAAGTAGTTTTTATCTAGATTCCTACGAGTAGTTTGGTATTTTCCTTCGCCACGCCAAACCTTAAACAGAAATGCAATACTATTAATAAGAGACAGCTACTACAATAAAAAAAAAAACAAAACACTTGTGCGATGGAATCGACCTATCTCGACATCTATTGGCAAAGATTGGAACTAATATCAAAACTATTTTCCGAAACAAAGTGAGAGCGGGTTTCAACGCTTGATTAGAAGATGCCAGTTCTTGCGTTAAAGCTGGTTACAGATTACTTATATGATTAGGGAAACAAAGACTTCAGCAAGAATTAGATTAAAAACGAGAAAGTGAAACGCTTCGTTCTGATAAAACGTAGGATGGACTACGATCAGACTCCTCTTAGTGTCAGACATGGAGGCATTGTAGGAACGTCTTTTCTATGAGAAATTGTAAATCAACATTGGGAGACAGGATTAGTTTCGACTTTTGTCGGGAGCCAAATAAACATAGGACACCAAGTAAAGTAACCGTCTCTCCGTCCGTATGTCACACCCTTTTTTTCCGAAACAAGAGCTATATTGCTGAAAATTGTTAAGTAGATGTATGTGTACTGCATTTAGATTGTCATACAAAAAAAGAAACAAAGCACGATCAAAATCATTACCTCAACAATAGGTAAGTATTCACCGATGAATAAACCATCTGAAATGTGTGTCGATTTCCTCACGATGATTTCCCTCACTGCCGAGTTAGTTCAATACAAAATGAATAAACCCTGCATCTGAAAATGAGTGTCGATTTCCTCACGATGATTTCCCTCACTGCCGAGTTAGTTCAATACAAAATGAATAAACCCTGCATCTGAAAATGAGTGTCGATTTCCTCACGATGATTTCCCTCACTGCCGAGTTAGTTCAATACAATGTTTCATTATGCTGCACATACGATCATAGGTGATAGGATGTAAAATAACCATTCCAGTCTCAGTTCGCTGTTTTTCAGTCACGTTTGCAGTTTACAACATAATAACAACAAAAGAGTGCATTTATAAATGCAATGTTTGCACTTTAAACATAATATTCTAAACAATGTAACATTTTAGTGCAATTACAAGATGTACCTACATATAAAGTTTATAATTTATTGGACTCCTTGTCAATTTCCTTTAATTATTCAATTCAATTAGAATGTTTTATTGCATCACATGTAGTTGTTACAAATATTATAGTGTACATACAGCACATGAATCTTAAGCATAGCTACATATACACAAGTCTATATATTTTTTTATTGCAAATAGGTTGTTTGTATGACAGATAAAACTGACAGCACAAAAGTCAGATAGTATAGTATCGTAATGTGAGAACCGTCCACAGATTACAACTAATCCAATACATTTTTAAAGGAAATAGTACGATACGACACGTCCACAAAAGGTACTTTGTGCCTCAGCACATAACATTTACAGTTACATAATTATAAGCTAGTACTCATACTAGCGTACATAATTATATAACGTGGGCACGATAAGTTAACGAGCTCTTTCGTGTTAGTCCCTCTGGGCCTGAAATTCTTTATTAACCGAGATGCGGTCTTCACGCCAGAGATCGTGTTCCCCCACGGTTGTCGGTTTTACGGCTGATTAATTTTACATAACTTTAGTCAATGTTTACTTACATATTATAAGTTTGTACGTAAAGTAAAGTATCAACCTATATATTGCAACACTGCAGGGCAACTGCCTCCATCATACCTAGAAATCAAGTTAACGCTGTCGAGCAATAGTATGTTTTGCCTTTTTCGAACATAGCTCGGGTTCCAATCCGCATCCACCAATCCCCATTAGGCAAGCGTGGTGGTACTGGTGGTTAAGCCTAATCCCATCATTGTAGCGATGGATGACGGCTTAAGGGAAAACTCAACCGAAACAAACTCGCCCGCGAATTTTAAGATTTAGTCCTGCAGTGGGACAGTATATACTTGCGCTGATATTTTACTTTGCTTTAATTAATGGTAATTTATTTCACGTCCGGTCCACGAACGGATTCTTCACATTGTTTGTTTACACCACAGAGAAAATTTATCAAACTCAAAGGCCGATGTCACTTAAAGATTAATTACGCAGTCGACGTTTTGTTGGGACCCTTTCAATTCAATCCGGGTCTGTTTTAAACAAGGTGGACAAAGGCTTGATTTGTTTACTGCGAGGTATTGACTGAGAGCAGTCAGTAAAAACTGGTTTATACAGTGCGATCCTGAAGCTTGACTTTCCCACGTTTAAATTGGTAGCGGTTTAGATTGCTAAATGGTAATAACGAAAATCACACGTCTTTTTTGTAAATTTTCTCCGAACCCACTATAATTGACAAGTAAATTACTTGACACCTTACTCGGGGGTGATGAACGAGGCCCTCAATTTTACAGTCTTGCAGATTTTCAACACGCAAAAATGAACCTTATCAAAGAGGGAATTATATCAACGGAGTTTGAAAACAAGCGTTCAAAGAGGAGCATGATGGATTGTCCGGGACAAGCGGGACAGAGCGGGACACCGACCATTAGTCAAGCCAGCGGTCTGTGAAACAGCCGAGATGACGCCATGCACCTCCTCAATCATATCTGTGTCTATATGTGGGCACAAAGTGGGTTGATGATATGTTGTTAATGTAATTGTCCAATCCCTTTATTATCTGTCTGAGTTTGCTGGCGGCTTAAATGTGTTAGTCGGAAACCTATGTCAGATTGTTGGATGTCTGTGTTGGTTGAAGTAGACTAATTCGGATAGTCGGAATTCTTTTATTTATGTTTTTTATGTGATAGGTGGCAGATGAGCAGGCGCATCACCTAATGGTAAGCGATGGCCCCCATGGACACCCCAGTTACAAGTGCGCTGCCACCTTTTATCCCCTTCCCCCGGGGTGGGCCTCCGGTACCCTCACTCACTCGGCGAAACACAGCACAGGGGCTGCTTCACGCCGGTTCTTCTGTAAGACCGTGATATCGCTCCGGTAAAGCCGCCCCATTCATGGCGAAGCGTGGCTCTCCCACAGCTAAAATTCCGTTCTTTATAATGGCTTAAAAAGGGCAACGAATTATTCCAACGGAAATAGTTATGAAGCATTACTGCGACAACTCAACATTGAATAGCTACGTGTTTTTTGTAGTCGACGAATTTTAAATTCAGCTCTAGCATTTTACATGCGCAAAAAATCCCAGTTACATTTTCAGCTATTCAGAGTGCCTAAAACGTTGCGATTGTTGGATCTCTATACAAGTTGGAACATTTGAAATGGATGCTCTGAAACAAATATTATTCTGTACACATGAAACTCGTGCTAAATATTTTGGCGTAAATTTCGCTATTTCACCACATCATTTCGCAAATTACAGAAATCAAGTCATCGCTACTATGATAAGATTAGGCTTAATAACCATTCCAACCAATAACCCTTGCCTAACAAACCCGAGCTACATCTGTCGGAAAAATTCGAAACATAGGTAGGTGCCTCGCTCGACCCACGAATCGCACTCAAGAAGATTTGTACTTATTTATTACCTATATTAAAAACTGAATAATAGAAGAAAAGAGTTATATAGGGATTTGCGGTATAAAAGATAAAAAAAAATGTTTTTCCATTCAAAATGAAAGTAAAAGATAGGCTAAGATATTCATTAAATAAAGCAACCTGAATCAGGAAAAGGGCGGAGCAAGGTGCAGTTTTCAACCTGGGAAATGGGCCAAAATCGTAAATGGGTGCTCCAAAATATAGAGAAAGTTGGTTTGGTTGGTTGGAAAATATATTTTCTCTGTATTTGTAATGGTACCTAGGAAGACTTGCTACCTACTAGAGGAAACCTTTTTTGACGATTTTCATGTACCTACCTACCTATCTTTTGTCATAACACTTTTTTGTCGCCTTTTATCTGTCATTATCGATTTTCATCCTGTACAAATCCTCCATTAAAACTCTTTCACTCCGCATTTCCGTACGACTGAATCCTCATTCAAGCTATTTCAGAACGATTCACAGTTCTAAGAAACTTAAAACTTTTAAGTGTAAAACTTTTATTGAAAGAAGAAATCGCCAACCAATCTGAGCGTATTGGGGTCATGGTTCCTAGTGCCTGAGCCCGGTGACCCGGTTCCCATAATCTTTGGGGATCATTTCAACCTCACTTTGCGGATCGTCCGCCCTACGATCCGTTCGGCTGTTTGTACTTGTAGCTATCACAGAGAGGACATTTATCAGAGGTTCTAATTATGTCTTTGAAAACAGCGGACAGTGAAGTAAAAACATTTAAGAAAGTGAACAAATTATAGGAAAACACCGTTGACAGCTTTCAGTGACCACATGTAGCAATATAAACCTCAACGCTCTGTTGAACCCTCAAGATAAGAGAAGTAAGTCTAAATACGGGCTTGATCCTTTAAAAAGAAAAAGTCACTTCCATGGAGGGCAACTTTCTTTCAATCCTTATAATTACGAATTTCAAAATATTGCGAGGTTGTCGGTTTTACGGCTGATTAATTTTACATAACTTTAGTCAATGTTTACCTACATACACTACAAGTAGGTACCTAAAGTAAAGTATCAACCTATATACTGTAACACTGCAGGGCAAATGCCTCCATCATAGAAATCAAGTCATCGCGTCGAACAATAGTATGTTTTGCATTTTTCGAACATAGCTCGGGTTCCAATCCGCATCCACCAATCCGCATTAGGCACGCGTGGTGGTACTGGTGGTTACGCCTAATCCCATCATAGTAGCGATGACTAGTCCTGCAGTGGGACAGTATATACTTGCGCTGATATTTTACTTTGCTTTAATTAATAGGTAAGTAATTTATTTCACGTCCGGTCCACGAACGGATTCTTCACATTGTTTGTTTACACCACAGAGAAAATTTATCAAACTCAAAGGCCGATGTCACTTAAAGATTAATTACACAGTCGGCGTTTTGTTGGGACCCTTTCAATTCAATCCGGGTCTGTTTTAAACAAGGTGGACAAAGGCTTGATTTGTTTACTGCGAGGTATTGACTGAGAGCAGTCAGTAAAAACTGGTTTATACAGTGCGATCCTAGTTCGCGATGGTATGATAAGATTGACCTCCATCTGTCAGCCTATTCTGTAAACACTTACAGCACTAGTGGAGTCACAACCTTCTAACTCCCTTTCCCGACCGTCCGGTATTCTCACCAACTCAGCGAAACACAGGGCAGGCGATGGTTTACGCCGGTCGAGGCGGCCCATTCATGCTGAAGCTTGACTTTCCCACGTTTAAATTGGTAGCGGTTTAGATTGCTAAATGGTGATAATGGAGATCACACGTCTTTTTTGTATTGCTATTTGCGAATTTAAAAGAGGAATAAGTACAGCCCTTGGTTACTGAATTAAAGTAAACAATTATCCAATGGGGGTTAAGGTATCAGCGATTAACATTTCAAATCTCAATTTTACAGTCTTGCAGATTTTCAACACGCAAAAATGAACCTTCTCAAAGCCGGAATTATATCAACGGAGTTTGAAAACAAGCGTTCAAAGAGGAGCATGATGGATTGTCCGGGACAAGCGGGACAGAGCGGGACACCGACCATTAGTCAAGCCAGCGGTCTGTGAAACAGCCGAGATGACGCCATGCACCTCCTCAATCATATCTGTGTCTATATGTGGGCACAAAGTGGGTTGATGATACGTTGTTAATGTAATTGTCCAATCCCTTTATTATCTGTCTGAGTTTGCTGGCGGCGGCTTAAATGTGTTAGTCGGAAACCTATGTCAGATTGTTGGATGTCTGTGTTGGTTGAAGTAGACTAAGTCGGATAGTCGGAATTCTTTTATTTATGTTTTTTATGTGATAGGTGGCAGATGAGCAGGCGGATCACCTGATGGTAAGCAATTGCCGCCGCTCATGGACACTTGCAACACCAGTGGAGTTACAAGTGCGCTGCCACCTTTTATCTCCTTCCCCCCGGGCGGCCTCCGGTACCCTCACTCACTCGGCGAAACACTGCACAGGGGCTGCTTCACGCCGGCTTTCTGTGAGGCAGTGGTATCACTCCAGTCGAGCCGGCCCATTCATGCCGAAGCGTGGCTCTCCCACAGTTAAAATTCCGTTCTTTATAATGGCCTAAAAAGGGCAACGAATTATTCCAACGTAAATAGTTATGAAGCATTTACTGTGACAACTCAACATTGAATAGCTACGTGTTTTTTGTAGTCGACGAATTTTAAATTCAGCTCTAGCATTTTACATGCGCAAAAAATCCCAGTTACATTTTCAGCTATTCAGAGTGCCTAAAACGTTACGAATGTTGGATCTCTATACAAGTTGGAACATTTGAAATGGATGCTCTGAAACAAATATTATTCTGTACAAATGAAACTCGTGCTAAATATTTTGTAATTTATTTAATAATTATAGAGCCTTCATCACAGAAATCAAGTCATCGCTACTATGATGAGAATAGGCTTGATAACCACGCTTGCCTAACAAACCCGAAACATAGGTAGGTGCTTTGCTCGACCCACGAATCGCACTCAAGAAGATTTGTACATATTATATTTAAAACTGAATAAGAGTTATATAGGGATTTGCGGTAAAAAAGATAAAAAAATGTTTTTCCATTGAAAATGAAAGTAAAAGATACTAAGGCTACGATATTCATTAAATAAAGCAACATGAATCAGGAAAGGGCGGAGCAAGGTGCAGTTTTCAACCTGGGAAATGGGCCAAAATCGTAAATGGGTGCTCCAAAATATTGAGGAAAGTTGATTTGGTTGGTTGGAAAATATATTTTCTCTGTATTTGTAATGGTACCTAGGAAGACTTGCTAACTACTAGAGGAAACCTTTTTTTGACGATTTTCATGTACAGACAGCCGCACATCAGGTTACTACAATCTGTCAAATTTCTTCAATCGAACCTCACCTTTATGTCAAACGTGTTTGGTTCAATATCAACTGAGGAAATTTGACAGATTGTAGTAACCTGATGTGCGGCTGTCCGTACCTACCTATCTTTTGTCATAACACTTATTTGTCGCCTTTTATCAGTCATTATCGATTTTCATCCTGTACAAATCCTCCATTAAAACTCTTTCACTCCGCATTTCCGTACGACTGAATCCTCATTCAAGCTATTTCAGAACGATTCACAGTTCTAAGAAACTTAAAACTTTTAAGTGTAAAACTTTTATTGAAAGAAGAAATCGCCAACCAATCTGAGCGTATTGGGGTCATGTTCCTAGTGCCTGAGCCCGGTGACCCCGGTTCCCATTAATCTTTGGGGATCATTTCAACCTCACTTTGCGGGATCGTCCGCCCTACGATCCGTTCGGCTGTTTGTACTTGTAGCTATCACAGTAGAGACATTTATCAGAGGTCTAATTATGTCTTCGAAACAGCGGACAGTGAAGTAAAAACATTTAAGAAAGTGATACAAATATTAGGAAAAACACCGTTGACAGCTCTCAGTGCCACATGTATGCAATAAAACCTCAACGCTCTGTTGAACCCTCAAAGATAAGAGAAGTCTAAGTCTAAATACGATGGATCATTTAATGCTACACACCAATATTATACATGTTCAAAATTATAACTTATAGGAGAATTGTTGACAGAAAGTATGGCAAAGCTTAATGTTTGTATAGGCAAACTAAATCTATAAGCAGAGGATGCTTCAACGTCGAGAAATCAATCGCATCGTGTGTGAAGAAATCCTCTTATCAGCAAGGTCACTCCGCGAAACCTGTGAAGTTACCAGGAAGCTTCTACGCTTCTGGGCGGAGTTAGGCTAGCTAGAATAGCCAGGACCCTATGCAAACTGTCAAATTTCATCAATCGACTTTTATCTAATCAAAACACATTAAGTTGAATATCAATTAAGAAAATTTGACAGGTTGTAATAACCTGATGTGTGGCTGTCTGTACAATGGACCAAGTAGGAGTCTAAGTGCAGAATCAGAAGTCCACTTTATATAAGTAACACAAGTAAGTACAGTGGATAAGTAGGTAATTATTACCTACTGCGATTCATCTGTCTGTAGTCATAGCTACTTTCGAATACTAATTCAGAGGTTGTCGGGATGAAAATTTTTATGGGTCATTTAGCCAATTTTATTCATCGGTTTGGGTTCGGAATGGCCGACGTTTATGTAGCTTTTACGGTTATTTGCGGTTTGGCTGGTACGTTGGGACTTGGGATTCAGATTCACTTTCTACCACTACATGCATACATAATTGTATCTTTTGGCATTATTTTTCCATAAAACCTATTCAATTCCATTTAATTTATCTAATCCTCTCTTTCAGTTATTCTGCTCTTCTTCTTCTTTGGCGTCACATCAGCGTTTATGGCCTGCTTCACAATCCTTCGCCATTCCTCCCGAACTGATACCTACTAGGTATAACTACCTTCTTGTGACAGGGTTTAGGGTTGGTTTTTCACCAAACCAGAATCCATCTTGTTTTTTTTCTATGCTATAGGCGGGAAAAGACACAGACAGACAAATATCAGAGAGGTCACTGAATCTTTGCCGGCTATTTTAAGAAGGAATACGCTCTTTTCTTGAAGGTCTCTAAGTCACAGCCGTCAGGAAATAAATACTGCCGCGGCTAAACCATCCCACCAAACTGACACCATAACACGAATATTTCAATGAATTTTAGTTTTTACGATTTGGAAAGTCTGGATTGGTGAATATTAAAAAGTGAAATTGCCTAAAAGCTTTCCGTCGACACGCATCGCAATCGCACCAACTAGCGCCACGCTCGAGTTTAATTCGGTTACGAGCCGACGGCTGAGTGATTTGTGACACCCCCCAAAACTAGGGCTAGTAGAAGTTACAATGGATTAACGGGGGAGATCTTTAGTAAACTTATTCTATCTATTTTGATTATGTTGCACCTAGTACCTGCACGTATGATAAATTTATCTCTAAAACTCGAAGGATTCAAATACCACTCGTCTGTATCAAAGTAACCCAGTTACTTAAAAAATTCAACGCTCAAATCGCCTGATGGTCTGAAAGAAAGATAAAATAGAAATAAACCTAGTATTTACAGTTAACAAAAAAACTGAGGTACATGGCATGACCCGGGGGATCGAACCCAGGACCCCAAGTGCAGCTGTCACTTCAAGATGTGACTACCCACTGCGCACCAGAGTCAGTCAGATACGTCAGTACATAGGTGTTCAAACCCAATAAAAATCCAATAGGGATTTAATTAAGGCCTAATCTCATCGTAGGTACTTGATTTCTATGTTGGAGGCCTTTGTCCTGCAGTGCAACAGTAGGTACCTAATATAGCTCGATAGTAAAGTTACTTTTACAATAGGCAACCCTGTCGAGCAGCCACCCTGTTGGGACCCTGGCGGATATTAACAAAACTATGTCGGGTGAAGGCTAAATAGTTTTAACACACAAGTTTCACAAGTGTCTAGATAAATTGTAGTACAAACAGCCACACATCAAGTTGCTATTATATGTATACAATCTACGAGTAGGTATAGGTAATAGCTTTTTTTAATTGATATAGAACCAAACGTGTTTGACAATAAGGCTGATGATTGATTTGTATATTAATTACCTCCTCAGCATTAATTTAAGATTAATTTGATGATGAAAATGTAGCCTAATGCAGTATCGTATCACTTTAGGTCCACTGGCTTGCGCCAGTAGGTAAAGTGATACCTGCCGCGGCCGTGCGGCAGGATTAAGCTCTTTTAAATCTCGAATTAGTCGTTAACACAGGACTAGATTTTTGAAATGTCTTCAGCGCTATATCAGATTAGCGGTTAAAAACCAAGATGTGAAATCAGTTACGATGGGAATAATTATCACGGGATTAATTAATTATCTTAAACATCGGGCGCAAGCGCACCTTAAAATAATTACCTGCCAAATCCTAGATGCTTGGTCCAACAAGCAAACGTCTTTGGACGTAAATGGGAATACCGCGCTGAAAGTGTAGAGAATATTAATCAACAATGCAAGTAATGCAACTATATACTTCTATCTTTAATTCTTATTACAAATGCGTCACAAAAACACGTCACACTTACCTAACATAATGTTTGCCCGTTAATATTTACCTTATTATCACTGTTAAATACACATGGATAATTATGATTGTCTTAACGTCTTGTAGTCTATAAACTACACAGGTAGATAGGTAAGTAAGAACTATGTGTCATCGCCATAGTATGAGTTCACATTAAAACGTTATCTACTCGTAATTGAAGCATGATTTATGACAAATAATTTGGTCATAAATCACAATTATTGTGTCAATTTGTGGCTGAACTACTTATGAGTGGGTAGCGTTTCTTGTTTGCGTAATTTGTTTTTGTTTTTAGGAGCAAGCAGCAATATACCTGAGCGGGCGATGAGTCAAGAAAACAATACATTTCGATCGTTATAAAATTATTAACGTCTATTGTAATTTTCACGAACGTTGTCGTCTGAGGGTTCTTTAAAACTTAAACCATCAGTGATCGGTTGTATGTTAATAATAAAATCAATACCTAATACTTATCGACTGTTAAGATATTTGTGACTTGTTGCGTAGTCTTACGTAAATACCTTCTATCAAGAAAGAACCTAGTAAAGTTATTACTTTATGAACGTTTAAACGTTAATCTCTTTTTGAACACCTGAGGTGTAGGTACAAAAACTTCTGCTGCCATCGTACAGTATTTATTTTAGGGTTCAGCCAATTTATTTGTGTTATTATGTTTTTTGTGTCACTGCCCTCTCTCACACCAGTTTCCTCTTGCCCAAACCCTAAGCAAATGTTGGTTACGTCATGATGGTCATTACCCCCTGGTACCCTAACGTCCCTACGTTAGGGAGCACCGTAACCAGAACCGGAACTCCGGACGGATATTCGATAAAAAATATCCGAAACGGTAACTGAACCTGAAACAAAGGTTTCGGATAGTATCTAGGTATCGGAAAAGGGCGGAGTCTAATTTTATTATAGAGACACTTAATAGGTACAAGTACCTAACTTGTTAATATATCGTATCTCAAAAAACGGCTCCGCTAATTTCAAGAGAAATACCTACTTAAATTGGAATTTAATTTAGAAATTTCTTAAGTTATATGTCATCGAAATTATCCAAAAAGTATACTTAACTGTCGCACTGCAGGGCAAAATCATAAAAATTAATCATCGCTACTATGATGGGATAAGGTTTAATCGCCACACTTGGTATCCGAAACTAACGGAAAATACAAAATATTTTCATATCTGTATCCGGTATAATAATCATAATTATATCCGTATCCAATCCGTAACCGGACAGTAACATCCATAACATCCCTGGTCATTACCACCATCTAATCGAGATTCGCAAAAGTGGCCACAAAAGTTTGGGCAGGCTCGTGGACGATTATTAAATTTGTTCCGGACTCCACTCTAATGAAGGAGTTGAGACTCGGTCCCACTGGAACGCCACCAATCATTATGACACTTGCGATCATGGCAAAAAAATATTTAAAGGGAAATTAATTTAATTTCGGGGTGGCAAAACTGTGGATTGTTGAGAATTAAATCTCTTTGGTAAAGCGGTTATGGCTAGATTTACAAAGAAATCCTTTACATTGATCCAATCTTTTACAAGAAAACCAATAAGAATTTGCTACACATGACTGTGTGTTTCTAAATGTTAAGACTAAGGGTTGCCGTACCCTTTCTTACCTTCCAAAAATTTACTACAACTCGAAAAATTTATTAACGTCAAAAAAGTGGCCAAATTTGGCGTTAATCAATATTTCGAATACAAAACCTGGCCAAAAAGTTGTGCATAGTTATTCAATAAACAGTATAAGTGTTTGTCGAGAGGCTGGGGGTCAGTGATAGGTAATAATAGATCCGGCTTATTAGCTATAAATTTAAATCAATTGGCGGCGCTAGAATGGACCTTCGTCTTAAGTAAGAAAAAAGTATAATCTTATCATCTCTATCTTGTGGAATTTAATACGATTTAAATCTCTGATTGACGACGTACCTACTTACTTACTGAGAAAGAGATGGGTAAGTACTTAGCTTCTAATTTAAGCAGTCCCTATGAACTAAGTAACTAAATAAGTAGGTATTGCAAACCAATAAAAGACCCTTAATGTAAACAAAATCTTCGTACGTAAACTACCTAAGATGCCATAAATGGACCTATAAGAGACGAGCATACGTAGTAAGTCTGTAGGTAGGTACTTTTTTCTAAAAAGGCCGGAAACGCATATCTAATGACTTATTTAATTTCGCAGAAATGTAGACATTGAATTAGTTACCATTTATGGATTGTGAGAAAAATATCAAATAAATATCTAACTTTTAGGAATCCCAGTATTAAAAAGATTAGATGCAAAATTCATAACGCTCTTTCCACGGACGAATTTGATGTGCTCGGACGGAAGGGAACCCAGATTGAATGAATTAAGAATGTCATCAGATTGATTAGAAGCGATAAATTTTTTTCTCCAGTACTAAACAAAACTAAACTTGTTAAATAGGCCTAACATTAGTCATTGAAACATAAATAATGTAGGCCTATATAACAAGTTTTGAAATAATTGAAGAGTAGAAATAGTAGATCAGTAATCGATAATTAAGTCGTATACCTGAGTAAGTAGGTAAGAAAAGACGTGTAGGTAAATATTTTTTTTACATTGAATGTAGTTTTTTACTATTTCAAATAAATTTAAACTGGATCCATACTCTCTGTCTGTTACTCTTTCACGCCAAAACTACTGAACGGATTTAAATGAAATTTGGTATACAGATGATCTAGACCCTGAGAAAGGATATAGGCTACTTTTTATTGCGAAAAGGGGGTTGTAAGGGGTTAAAAGGGGGGTAAAAAGTTACTTTTCCACGCGGACGAAGTCGCGGGCGGCCGCTAGTGTCACAATAAAAGACACAAGCGAAAATCTCTGATAAAAAACCAGCAGCAAACGTATTCAAATTGAATATGTGGCTATACGGTTTTAATAGGCGCTTAGATCTCTTCCTTTAAGTCTAGAGATCGCAACTGTTAACGCGGAAATGTGGATACTATTTATGTATTATATAGCTTAACGGTTTTTCTTCATATCATCTTCAATGGTAAGTAATTTATTTTTAGGCAGAAACTCCATTTTCAAAGTCATTAAGGAGCATGAAGAAGACAAAACAACTAGGTACTTAATGTTTTGAAAATTTTTCGCTTTCGCCAATTCCGACATATTATCCCTGGCAAATCTCATCAGCCAAAATTGGTACCTATTAGCAGGACAGCCTCGTTCGACGCGAGCGGAGTCACGATTCCCATTTGTCTTTGGAGCGCACTTTGACTGCAAAATGAATCCCCTGGACCCTTCTTCCCGAAGATATTAGGGGCCTAGATATGGCAACAAGATGGGAGGATGACATTCGAAGGCTGGCTGGTGTGAACTGGATGAGAGTGGCCGAAAATCGGCAGCAGTGGAGTGCATTAGGGGAGACCTATGTCCAGCCGTGGACGAGTGGGGGTTGATGATGGTGAGATATAGCAAATCAATTTAGGGATATCATCCTGCTCATAAGGAGTAAGTAACTCAAAGAAAATCATTTCCCAAACTTCTAATTTATTAAATCTGCAACACAAGTGCTTAAACTGCTACTTGTAGTAAGTACTTGTGACACCACTGGTGTTGCAGATGTCCATGGGCGGCGTTAATCGCTTAACATCAGGTGATCCGTCGGCTCATTTGCCACCTATTATAAGATGAAACTGAGATCCATCTACACGGTGATTGGTTACTTTTGATTTGACTTTGCTCAACCCATTTGTTGATTTGTACCTATAGTATTAAGACACATATTGTAAAGTGTTAGTGTATTTTGAGCAATAAATTGATTTTTATTTATTTATTTATGATATGTCAAAATGTCAATAAACAATCAATGACGTTGAAGTTGGTCCTCAGTTCAACAGTAGGCCATCTAGCGGATTTGTCACACGCGATAACCTCCATTCTGTAATACTTAGTGGCCGGCAGCCGATATATTTTAACTTCTGCAGTCGGATCTGCCTCACATCAGATGGTTGTCTCTTTTTTTAGCAGATGAAAATGTTTCTAGCAACCAGCCGGTTTGTCTTCATATCTGAAGTCAAGTGGCAATTCCTCTGCCGATGCTCTCTTGTCAAAATCTGCAGATGCATCTATTGACTTAGGAGAAGACTTAAGAGACCGTATCCAGTGATTCTAACGCTAAGTTGTTTGAATATAATGAGCTCAGACTGAGTCAGCGTTTATCTCTCGGCAGCCAATCGGTCGGCAGTGGACGCGCGATTGATTCTGAGCTCCAGGACTACGTGTCCTGTTTGAGGTCATTGGGGATGGGCTCATTAAATAAGTAGGTCGTTAGATGCAAAAGGACTAAGTTATCAAATCCTGGATCATACTCAGAGTGTAAACTTGCACCGTTACTTAATATTACGCCCTGCAACATGACGTATGTTGCTTATGATCTACTAATTAGTATAGTTAAATATAAGTAACTGATTAGAAAATACTTAATATCTCTCTTGTTTTGTAGCCTCGAACAATAACCTACAACATGTTACTGTTGGGAATGGACTATGACAACTTGACTTTTGATCCCCGTTTGGGTGTCCGGTACCCTCACTCACTTAGCGAAACACAGCGCAGGAGTTGTAGTTTAAGGCTGACGTAACATATTATGATTTTACAGTTTACAGTAAAATAACTAATTTATTTTTTCATACCGGATACATAATCACTTAAATTCTAGCAATATATCTCGCTAAAACAGGCAACACGAAAGCATCAAAAACGATCCCCTCCCCTCCTATGTAGACGGGAAACCATAAATTCCTACCAAAATGTTCCCAATTCTTGTATAATTCAATCCGAGCTAATGTCTAAGTTTCGCAACTTCCCAGTAACAACAATCTTCGTACACTTATCGGTGGCTACATTTCACCCTTTGTTGACTGTATCCTGGACCTCATCCATCTCCGAAGCGCCCGGCGTAACCTGACCCCTGGTGGTGGAACACAGTGTAACATTACTAGTGCACCTAGCCACACATAAAAGTATACAAAACTGTCAAATTCCTTCAATCGACTCTCATCTTACTGTCATATACTTTAGGTTGAATATCAATTGAGGAAATTTGACAGGTTGTGGTAACTTGATGTGTGGCTGACTGTACCTAGTAATAAAGGACTAGGTACACTACTACCGATATCTCAGCTATGGCGGCCAAAACACAACATTCGGCTGTATCGTGCCCGATTGTGGTTGTCCAGAACCGACGGCTGGACCAACCTCCTTATTGTTTATGTTTTCTATGTTTTTTTATTATTTTGATAAATTATTGGTTTGCTATTGTATACTTTACCCGTCTTGCCTATGCTGATGCGGTAACGTGTTGGAAAATGTACCTACTAACTTTCTGCTATTGTCGGATTTTTATTAGCATCAACCAGCGAACTACAGTCCAACGTCTATACGTGACACTCAGAATTTCTACAACTATTACTAATTCAAAACCTTAGAGGAGATAGGGTAGTTCTTTATGAAAACAGATCCCAATATCGGCATCGTGTCGAAATGACTCAGATAATAACCGGTCACGATTGATTGATTCCGGTTAGGAATCACTATGCACTAAGTCAACTATTAAGTATTCTGTGACTAAGTATAGTATCGGCTTCATCAATAGTAAATATCCATGCTTAATATTAGAATGGGAAAGTGTGTCTGTCTGTCTGTATGTTTCTTTCTTTCACGACAAAACTGAGCAACGGATTGACGTGATTTTTTAAGTGGAGATAGTTGAAGGGATGGAGAGTAACATAGGCTACTTTTTGGCCCTTTCTGACTTCCCATTTTAGGGAAGTGGGGGCGAAAGAAGCCACGGGAAAAAGCTAGTTGCTTATATTTCCCTATCGATACTATTGACACATCCACTATTATATCTATCTATCTCTAGTTTATCGATAGGCAACACTAGCCTACAAAGTCGACGATACGAGGGAGACCTGGCTTCGCCGGTCGAGTGAGACGGGGATGACCGCATGTCGAGCGTGTAATTAAGCCTTAAGGCCTTCCTTTTCAGGCTGAACCCTTATTGTGTGGTGTGAAATTGACCTGCTTTAAGGTTCCACCACTATTGATATCACAACACAACAGGACCCCCTTATAATGTAAGTCTTTGAGACGCGGGGATGGTAAAAGTTTGAGATTCATTGTTTGCGATGGATATTTGTGTTGGTATTTTAAGAAAAAAAATCCTTTTCATTCTGTCATGTGCCTATGCTATTTCAATTGGATATCTCATTAAAATAGAATTTTTAGGGTTCCGTATTCTACTAGGAACCCTTATACTTTCGTCGTGTTTGTCTGTTCGTCTGTCTGTCCTGGCTCGTTCTCCGCCGTTTCTGCACCGATTGCCACGAAAATTGGTGGAGAGATGTAAACTGATAATCTAAAAATTGTTTTTTAAAGTTATCGAAAAATAATTATTTCTTATTTTAAGGCTACGGAACCCTTTCATGTGCGTGTCCGACACGCTCTTGGCCGGTTTTTTAAATAAGTAAATAAATGCGCCAGATAACCTGGTCTCAAAATAGGGCAACCCCTGTACTATGAGTACCAGATGACGATAATTAAATGGGGGCGTCAACCAAGAACACCCAGACCCAAGAAAACTTAGAAAATTTACTTTTCTATATTGACTTGACCAGGAATAGAACGCACCAGGAACGACCAGGAATCGCGCAGGAGGCCGCAGCCGTGGCAGGCCCCCCACCAGGTGGACCGACGATCTGGTGAAGGTCGCGGGAGTCCATTGGATGCCACCCGCACAGGACCGATCTGTGTGGAGAACTTTGGGGGAGTCTATGTCCAGCAGTGGACGTCTATTGGCTGAAATGATGATGATGATGAGGAATTGAACGTGGGACCTTTCGCGCTTTGGGCGAACACCTTAGCCACTGCGTCATCTAGGCCGTCAATTTTGTAAAATATTTCAGAGCATTCAGGAAGAATGTTTCTATTATGTTTCATGTGCAATATAGAAACGTAAGACGGATATGCCTTCACACAGAAACCCACACGATGAATGGGAAACGTGACATCTATTCATCGATTTCTTTCTGAAAATACAAGTTTTGTTCGCAACTATAACTCAAAGGGATTTGTTGCACACGTGGGGAATTCGTTCGAGATTGGTAGGTAAGAGAAAGGTACTTATTAAGCTACATTGTATTGATATAGAATTCATATGAAAAATCCATACTAATACTAATATTATAAATGCGAAAGTAACTCTGTCTGTCTGTCTGTCTGTTACTCTTTCACGCCAAAACTACTGAACGGATTTAAATGAAATTTGGTATACAGATAATCTAGACCCTGAGAAAGAACATAGGCTACTTTTTATTGCGAAAAGGGGGTTGTAAGGGGTTAAAAGGGGGGTAAAAATTACTTTTCCACGCGGACGAAGTCGCGGGCGGCCGCTAGTAATAATTATATTATTTTATGTGATAGGTTTGACGACCCGTTTAGCGCAAATGGTTTGAGCGCCGGTTGAGACGTAAGGGTTGCGGGTTCGATTCCCGCACCAACACAAATGTTTGTTGATGAAACAAATATTTGTGTTAGGTCTGGGTGTTTGTAGTTCCTTCGTTGTTTCTGGTTTCCATAGCACAAGGGAAAACCGTTTGGGACCAGGACAATGTATGTGATGTTGTCTCAATTTATTTATTATTTAGGTGGCAGATGAACAGAAGGAACGCCAGACTGTATAGATTAAGATATTGCCGCCGACCATAAACATCCAACAACACCAGTGGAGTCACAAGTGCATGCCAATATTTTAACCCCCATTTCCCTTTTTAAACCTCCGGTACTCACTATCAATCGATATCCTGTGCCTCAATTTGGTATTTTTATCAATGTATTATCAAAAAATGTTATATGCAATCAATGTCCTATTAAGATACCGATCAATCATAAAATATACCTACCTAATTATACAAATTTCTTAGCACTTATCTAGATTGAAGATTAAAATAAGTGGTTGCTATACTTAAATAGTTCAATAACAGAGCCTGATAAGATACAGATCTTTGTAAAAGCCAAAATTTACTTATTGAATAGCAATAAGAATTAGTTATAAGACATTCTTCTAGGTATTTATACTATTTAAATAAGAGGTAAATTATACCTCTAGACAACCGCCAGGATTTTATGTAATCCAAAACACGAATCACTTGCGAGATTCAATCGACACCTAGCGCCAACTATTGGTATTAATATCAAACATCTCGAAACGAAGTGAAGGCGGGCCACTACGTTAAATAAGTTTATGAAAATGAAGAAAATCTTCTTTCAACTTAGGTAGGTACTTAGTCAAATAAGCTTCATTTTGCATCCCCTTAACCTACTTTTGCAATGGGAGTGCATTTTGATGAATGCGTTTTTCCGATTCGAGCTAATTTGGCAGTTAGTAAGAAAACTTGGGGAAAATCTGACGCCGAAGTAACAAGAGAAACGTGTAATACAGTGTAAGGTTGTATGTACCTTGAAGCAAGTTTGTTATAAATGGGTGCATATTTCTTTATTTGTGAACTTTTTCAATTCTGCAAGATTTGACTTCCCACGTTCTTATTACTTGAACCAATACTGTATTTACACCATGCCAGGAAAGTTTATTTTTTATTTTTATGAGATAGGTGGCAGACGAACAGACGGATCATCCGTGCATATCAAAGTATTTGTTTACAAAATCTAAACACATACGTCATCATGATTTTTGAACAATATGGCTTGAGTTTTAATCTCATTCGTGCAAAATAAAACGTAAAAATTTGAATTTTCAATTTACTACTTGTGTCATTAAATACTAAAACCTGGTGCTGCTATAATACAGTGGTGTGGTGTACTTGTGAGTGCACAAGGAACTTTTTTATATTAAGGGCCTTCTATGAAAGTCGAAGTTTTCTTTTGTGTTGTTTATTTCAATAAAATTTGGACAAGCCCACAAAGATAAAGACGTTATAATTCAGCATACCACCTCATGCATAGACATAAAATGAGATACTTCAAAGATAAGATAAATTATAATCTTCAGGATCTTTGTATCACGCGATTTAGTTGAGCAGTTATTAAGGGTTACCAGGGGAAGTAAGTTCCTGCCTCCCCAAATATTAAAAAAAAAACATAGAGTGGAATGAATCTACTATTGGACTTGGTTCTTCCACTACTGATACACGCCTTTATGATCAGATTTATATTTATCCCAGACTTTGTACTTTGACTTTGTACCGGTTTTACTACTGACGTGGCCAGGAAAATTCGCAAAATGCTACCATTTCACGTTACCTAACCTATACTACTTTCAACTGCCATAACAAAGAACCCTATTGCTTCAGTTGGAACATTCAATCCTGTTATTCCTAGTTACAACAATGCAAACGTTGTTTGATTTCCTCCATTGTACTTAAGAACTTAAAGTGTAAAACTGCTTGTTAAGTTGGCGGGCTTAAAAGCCACTTAGGAGTTTAGTGCGTCATTACTCAGACGGGAACTAAAGCCCGTCTTTAGTTTTGCTTCAGCCGAGATTTATTTGCCGTAATGGATTCCTAATTAAGTCATTTACTTTGGTCTAGTTTTCAATAGAGTTTCTACTGAGAGTTTAATTGCTGTCGTTTGGGATGTCTACTTAGCTTTTTTCTATGAAAGATGGTATACATAGGTTCAAAAATAATACGTATCGTAGATACATTGTGTGCTAAGTACATTCAATTATATTTTCGTAGCTTCATGCTTCAGATATATAATAAACAACATGTAGTACTTTTATCCTGCAGGCAACTCGCACGTTTAGAAATAAATAAAAGTAAGTCATTTGACTATTACTTCATACCAGTCTCCCGCGCGCCAACCCGTCATTCTTTTTTCGTGCGCGGCAACGAACGCACACTCACCCCCATAATTATTATAAAAAATCGAATTGGTAATTAAGTGAAAATGCCGAAACGACGAAATACTGAAGAAAGGATCGAACAATATTACGCAAAGATCAGAAAATTACAACACAGAAAAGTAGGACGTCGCCGTGTGATTGTGTACTCATCGTCAGATTCCGAAGAAAATTTGGGTAAGTACGAAAGTACCTATTTATTACGAAGTGAAAATTTAGTGGAAACAATTTTAAACAGCGTTTGAAGCTTACCTGGAGGTTACTCGCGGGGTATCACGATGGTTTAGCATGACGCAATACAGTACCTGGAGGTTAACCGCGGGTTAACACGAAGGTTTAAAAACAACTATTATCCAGAAAGTTCACGTCTTATAAGTGTTCCTGGATGTTAACCAGGGATTAACACGAGGGTCTAGCTTATACAAAAAATATTTACAAAGTTAATAACAGTATTCCCTAAATTATATCGCGGAAGAAAAATTGTATTTTTTTTCCAAATACCCTCAAGTTTTAATAAAATGTTTTCTTCAAACAGAAAACGGAACAAGACCCGTGGAACCACAAAATGATGTCCTCCCTGCGCCTGAAGTATCTGTTCAGATAACTCCTCCGCATGCAGCGTCGCCGACGCCACCAATGTCTGCATCTGTGACGCGGTCGCCTCATCGCGAGGAGGCCGACCCCGCCGTTCCGCTAGACCAGGTTTTACCTACCCAAGAGGTAAATAGAGAGTCTACTCCGGAACTTGACCCGGATTTATTAAATGCCTTAGGCGAGGAAATTGACGACAACCCAATTTACGGCCCGAATATTCATAGTAAATTAGCCCAACGCTGGCTACCTATACTTAAAAAAGGATTAAACTCCGAGATTAAAGAAAAACTCCTTAAGGAGTACACTATTCCAGAAAACTGCAAATTATTAAAGGCACCGTCGTTAAATCCCGAAATTGCAGCCGCCGTCGCAGATTTTATAAAAAATCGAGACTTAAAAATGAAGACGAAACAGGATCAACTAGGCCTAGGCATTTCCGCGATAAATAAAGCAATGACTTCACTATTGACTGGGGATGACAAGGTGCAAACACTAAAAGACCTGTCTGATGGCTGCCGAATATTAGCAGATTTGCATTTTGTTGAAACTCGAGCTAGAGCAAAACTTCTTACTACCGGATTAGACAAATCGTTTCTGACGATTATTCAAGGACAAGAACGGGATGAAACTCTCTTTGGCAATTCTTTAGGAGAAAAAATTAAAGCCTCCAAGGCAATTGAGAGACAAGGTCTTCTTATTAAAAAGCCCCTGCCACCGAAGCCGTCAACGTCTAGTGCCCCCGCGACACCAGCCGTTCGTCCTCGTTACCAGGGAAACTGGCCGGCCCCTCCTCGATATCCGCAGTCGGGCAGGGGGGGGCGCAGCACACCGTACCGAAGCCAGTATCGGCGTGTTCCGGCACCGGCGCCGCCAACGTCGAGCCGTCGGTCAACATCGACATCGACGGCCAGCAATCGGCGTGCCCCTACTCATCATTAGCACAGGTACACGCTGGAAGATTACAGCATTGTTATGAATGTTGGCTTAGCGTCACGAAAAATCCGGTCATACTTGATTGGATTTATAATGGCTATAGTATACCTTTCACTCGAGAAGTAGTTCAGCATAAAACACATCCCAATACATTTTCAAATATTGAAAAGCAGGAAATGACATTAGCTATTCAAAACTTAATAGAATTAGGTGCAGTTAGACAATGTGAACCTCAAGAAGATCAATTTGTCTCAAAAATTTTTCTAGCGCCGAAATCTAATGGTGGACATAGATTTATTTTGAACTTAAAGGAATTAAATAAGTTTGTAGCTCATTCCCATTTCAAAATGGAAGATCATAGGACGGCTTCAAAAATGATACCACATAACGGATATATGGCCACTATAGACCTTAAAGAATCATATTTACTCGTTCCAATTAATCCAGACCATCATAAATACCTAAGATTTCAATTTGAAAATATGAATTCACAATTATTGACCTTTGAATTTTCGGCTATGCCTTACGGTCTGTCATCCGCACCGCGTACATTCACCAAGATAATGAAAGAAGTCATAGGTCATCTCAGAAATCGTGGCTTTAAATCTGTTATGTACCTCGACGACATATTATGTATAGGTAACAGTTATAAAGAATGTCTTGAAAATGTTAATGAGACCCTTAATATACTTAACTGTTTAGGCTTCGTCATAAATTCCGAGAAAAGTTGCTTGAAACCCCAACAATCGTGTAAATTTTTGGGTTTTATTTACAAACTAGTGGCCGCCCGCAACTTCGTTTGCGTGAACTTTATGACTCTTGACTTAAAGATGATTGTTTAAATAGAAATAAAAAAATATTACTTATTATAAATGTTCGTTTATAGGTTAATAGATTTTTAAGGCGGCTCATTAATATTTTATACGAACTGCTAAGGAATGGAACAACTTGCTGGCTTCTGTATTTCCAGAGAGGTACAATTTGGGTGTCTTTAAGTCGAAAGTGAATAAGGCTTCTTCTGGGAAAGCACGCTACATCTTAGACCTCATTGTCACTCTCCATCAGGTGAGATGAGGTCAAGTGCAAACCCATTTAATATTTAAAAAAAAATTATATCAACTTCTAATGAAAGTAACCCCCAAATTATTTTTATTCCATTAGGGGATGTAAGTATTCTATTAAAGTTTGAATCTTATATTTTATCCATCAATTCTGTCAAAGAATGTGTATGCAAAAGTTGGAGTAGATTGGGCCAAGGAATCACGTAGTCCCATGAACAAACTTGGAACCCCCTTTTCGCTCCATTAGGGGTTTAAGTTCGGAATATCCTTCCTTATAGGATCTCATCCAAAAAATGCTCATCACATTTGACAATTTTTCATTCCATTTCATTCCATATTTGCTATAGTGCAGCTGGGCTCTTGGAGTTCCACACCAGCTGTTCCATGATCTTGGATTTTTTTCATGGCATCATAAAATGCTCATCAATCTGAACAACTTTTGTTAAGGTGCCATTGACCTACCTCTTATAGTTTAGCTGGGCTTTTGTGGTTCTACATCAAGGAGCCTGTTCTTCAAAATATAATATATCCTATAAGTTGCCCTGATATTACAGCTATACAATAAAAAAAGTTTCATTCGGATTGGTTCAGTAGTTTCCGAGATTAGCGCGAACAAACAGACAAACAGACAAACAGATAAACAGACAAACAGACAGACAAAAATTTAAAAAATCATTGATTCATGTTCTGTTACTGTTTTTTAGTCGTCCTAAGTTATTTTGAGATAAATATCTTCAATGTACAGACACAGCTTTTTTACATTTTTATTATATGTATAGATTATATTTTATCCATCAATTCTGTCAAAGAATGTGTATGCAAAAGTTGGAGTAGATTGGGCCAAGGAATCACGTAGTCCCATGAACAAACTTGGAACCCCCTTTTCGCTCCATTAGGGGTTTAAGTTCGGAATATCCTTCCTTATAGGATCTCATCCAAAAAATGCTCATCACATTTGACAATTTTTCATTCCATTTCATTCCATATTTGCTATAGTGCAGCTGGGCTCTTGGAGTTCCACACCAGCTGTTCCATGATCTTGGATTTTTTTCATGGCATCATAAAATGCTCATCAATCTGAACAACTTTTGTTAAGGTGCCATTGACCTACCTCTTATAGTTTAGCTGGGCTTTTGTGGTTCTACATCAAGGAGCCTGTTCTTCAAAATATAATATATCCTATAAGTTGCCCTGATATTACAGCTATACAATAAAAAAAGTTTCATTCGGATTGGTTCCGTAGTTTCCGAGATTAGCGCGAACAAACAGACAAACAGACAAACAGATAAACAGACAAACAGACAGACAAAAATTTTAAAAATCATTGATTCATGTTCTGTTACTGTTTTTTAGTCGTCCTAAGTTATTTTGAGATAAATATCTTCAATGTACAGACACAGCTTTTTTACATTTTTATTATATGTATAGATCTACGGATATGACAATATCATTACCGCCGGACAAGCGTAATAATATATTAAAATTGGTAAAAAAGTTTTCTCAACTATCGAAGTGCGTAATACGCGATTTTGCTCACCTAATAGGTACCCTTACTGCAGCGTGTCCAGCTGTAAGGTACGGTTGGCTTTATACTAAAGCGCTAGAGAGACAAAAATATTTAGCTCTCATGAGTAATAATAATAGATACGATGCAAAGTTCAAGCCTCATAATGATATAATAATGGACCTGAAATGGTGGGAAAACAATATTCTTTCTACGTCAAACGAACTTCTAGTACCTAACTATGACCTAGAAATCTTTACAGACGCTTCCAAAACAGGCTGGGGAGCTTTCTGTGATAATGAGCGTACTGGTGGCAGTTGGACAGCCGACGAGATTAAATTTCATATCAATTATTTGGAGCTATTCGCAGTTTTCCTAGGCTTAAAGTGTTTTGCTCGCGATAGATATAATTGTAATATACTTTTACGAATCGATAACACAACGGCTATCAGTTATGTTAACAGAATGGGAGGAATTCAGTTTCCCCACCTGAATGGCTTGACAAAAAATATTTGGCAATGGTGCGAGGAGCGAAATATTATGATATTTGCAACTTATATTAACACAAAAGATAATGTCGAAGCTGACGCAGAGTCTAGAAGATTGAACCCGGACATCGAATGGCAGTTGTCCGATTCTCAATTTAAGATATTGGCCACAGCATTTGGAAAACCAGAAATCGACCTTTTCGCTTCTCGCACCAATGCCAAATGCAAAACTTATGTCTCTTGGAGACCAGACCCCGATGCCATCACAATAGATGCTTTTACGTTGAACTGGAAATCAATGTTTTTTTATGCATTCCCACCATTCACCATGATTCTGAAATGCCTGCAAAAAATTACAAGTGATGAAGCCGAAGGCATTTTTGTTTTCCCTCAATGGCCTACACAGCCATGGTTCCCAATGCTGAAAAGCTTAATACGTTCTGATATTATTAATTTTGTCCCTAATATCGATTTTCCGTCCTCCTCTAGGACTCGGCAACCGAAGTTTACCCTGGGTGCAGCGCTGCTCTCCGGACGGCGTTCACCACAAGAGGAACACCACGCCAGTCATTAGACCTAACAATGGCATCTCTTGCTCACAACACCCTACTTCAATATAATGGGACCTATAAACTTTGGTGGCAGTACTGCGGCAAAAATAATATAAACCCATATAAAGGTTCAGTGCCCTCCGTCATAATTTTCCTTACTGAACAATTTGATAAAGGTTCTGCTTATGCATCATTAAATACACACAGATCAGCGCTGTCATTATTGTTAGGTAGCAACCTAACTAATAATGATCAAGTAAAAAGAATTCTTAAAGGGGCTTACAGACTTAGGCCTGCCGCGCCTAAATATTCTTTTACTTGGGATCCTCAGGTTGTTCTAGATCCATTGCAGATTGGGTACCAAATAGAGATTTAACACTCGAAAAAATTACGTTGAAATTAGTGACATTATTAGCATTATGTACAGCGCATCGTGTTCAGTCATTATCTCTCATAAAGTTAGAAAACATCCGAATAGGGCACTCGGCTGTTCAGATAGGCATTTCGGATGCAATAAAAACGTCCGCACCCGGACGTGAACAACCGGTCCTAGTGCTGCCTTATTTTTACGAAAATAGAGCAATTTGTCCTGCCACCGTCATAGAAGATTATATCCACATGACGAGACAATTAAGATCGACTTCAACAAAAAACCTCATACTTACATACAAACGTCCGCATAAATCAGCTACCTCTCAAACCATCAGCAGATGGATTAAGAAAGTGCTGGGTGCGAGTGGCATAGATATATCGACATTCACCGGTCACTCAACGCGGCATGCCGCCACATCTGCGGCTCATACTGCCGGTCTCTCCTTAGATACCATTCGAAGAACGGCAGGCTGGACCAATCGATCACGAACTTTTGCTAAATTTTACCATCGGTCAATACTTGATACAAACATAAATAGTTTTGCAAGATCAATTTTAAATAATGAATTATAAAATGAATAAAGCTGATCAGTTCACATGAAAACCTATATTTTTGTTAACAATCGTGAAATAATTAAGATAAGAATGACCTGTTTAGTTTGTAAGTACCTACTTACTTTATGTACCTTATTATGTTAAGGCGAAGTAAACATTAAGTTCAAGTTGTTGAAGAGAAATTACTTTGTATTGTAATTAGGTTGGAAAAATAAAACTTATTTATAGTAATATACAATGTTTTTGTTCGTTCACAAAATTTTCTGCTCTAAACATCTACATGTTGTTTATTATATATCTGAAGCATGAAGCTACGAAAATATAATATGTGATTAAACGAACTTGCAAAGTGAAGTTCGATCAATATTATATGAGTAAGCTTCATGCGAAGATATATACACCCTCCCACCCAAACCCCTTAAAGGGAAAATTTTGTGGAACCCTCTTTTTCTGCCTACTCTAAAGAATGACGGGTTGGCGCGCGGGAGACTGGTATGAAGTAATAGTCAAATGACTTACTTTTATTTATTTCTAAACGTGCGAGTTGCCTGCAGGATAAAAGTACTACATGTTGTTTATTATATATCTTCGCATGAAGCTTACTCATATAATATTGATCGAACTTCACTTTGCAAGTTCGTTTAATCACATATTATTAAAAGCATTAAGTAGGTATAATCTATAAGTAAACAGTTGCTAAGAGAATGAAATAAAAATATGCACTTATTTTCAAGTACGTGTGTTAAGATAAGATTTTACAGTGCAGATAATGGGAAATTGCAAAACGATTCTTTGATTTTATCAAAATATGGTAACAAGTAACATAATCAACATGCGTAGAATGATTTTCAATAAAGCGGCAAGAACCTATATCATCAAATTAATATATTAACATAAAATACTAAGAATTGAGAACCTTAAATAAAAAGTAATTGACAATTAGGTAATTAATTGAACACAAAAAAACTGTAGCAGACAAGTATTTTATATAGGTACCTATCGCCGTTTTCCACCAGTCTGTATTAATTACAGAAACTAAGTACGATCTTTAAATCATTTTGCACAAATGTAGAATGAAATGCTAGAAAGGAAGTAAAAAGACTCACCGTTCTCGACAGCAGCCAGCTAGCAGGAAATATGAGCGGCACATAAGTTATCATGTACACAATTGACGTCCACGAAACTAAATTGCCACTGACACCATAATACGATACCACAATGTCCTGGATGATGGTGTACTGAGTCCATTGCATTGAGTTCGAAGCCGAAAATATCACGAATAATGCTAGAATCAACCACCGGTATTTGAACACTTGGTAGCTAGGCTCATTCAAGTCTATATGCATCCCATCCATTACACTGCCAGGTATGTTGTCTAAGTCTTTATTAGGAGGGTCTTCTGATATTAAGAGTTTGGATTTGGATGCTTCTGAACGAGTCATTCCGTTCCCCAATCTACCATCCTGGGGTGTCATTTTATGTACCTTTTTATCGATTTCTTCGTTCTTGTCACAGACTAGATACTCAATTTAGGTATCGATCACTTCATTAAGCTTTTTGTAACATTGATTCCCACTGCACAAACTTCTCCTTTGTACACTTGTTTATATTTGTTTTCACTAATTACAGTTTTAATTTTTTGTTTTGATTAACACTATCTTAATTTGGTCAGATTTATCTTTAAAATTACAATTATTATATGATTGGGGCTTAATGTTTGCTTAAACTAGGTAGTTATAATAAAATCACACGAGATTTTTTCGTTTTTCACTTAACTTGTAAATCGATTATCAAAATGTTTCTGAATGTCATATTTTAAACTTCAAAAATGTTTACAAATTTCACCGAATTTTAAAAGGCACCGTTAAAATCGTTGTTTCATTTATTAGCACTTAAATTTTTCATTCCTCGTTTCGCTATCGGTTTCTTGTAAACTATGATTACAATCGTCGGTACACTGTTAGTATCGGTACTATCACACTTGATTGGTCCCTTGGTCTGTCTGATGGGATGGTGCGACCGCCTTGTCGGTCACAGATATCACTTAATCGGATGTTAGATACTATTTCGATATCGTTTGAAGAGGCAGACGACAACTGAAACAATAATAAGTAAATTTTACAAACATTCGATTGATAAGAAGCAGTCGTAGTTTTGTCGAAATACTTTAAATCAAGGATATATTATTATATACCAATCAACAAATTTATTTAATAGAGAAATGTAGTTCTTTAAATTTTCGCCTTGCATTATAACTATTAGGTGCATAATTATGTGCTCAAAAATTAACGTTGCGTTAATTCCCGTCTATAATAATAATAATATAAGAAAAGTAGTTTCGTATGGCGTGTCATTTTAAAAGCTAAATGGCCTTTTATGTATTTTTAAAGCAAGAGAGCATAGACTTGTTTTAAGTAAACTCGCTCTATTTAAATTCTAGGGCTCAGTGTAAAGTTAAGCGCAAAATAAAGCATTCTACTGTCTTGATCATTTTGAATTGAAACTTACATTTTGCAAAAACTTGAGGTAATTGCCAGCAGAACGCAATATTAAAGACAAAGATTAAACTTTTCAATCCACATGCAGCTATAAATACGACACAATTCAAGATAAGCAAATAAACCAATGAAAACCCTATTTTGACTTGCAACGAATTTATCTGGGAATGCTTTGGCGTAAAATTGTGATTTTTCGGTCACATGTGCACTCGCACCACAAACCTCGTTTGCAAAGTATTTACTAACAAGTACAATAAATGCACCGTTGAATTTACTTCAATTAGTAATACTACTCGAGAAATATTAACATCCATGTAGCACGGGCTAACTGCGTGATATGCAACTTACTCCCTCATACCTGTTACAAAACGGAGTAAAAAGCATATAAGTAGTTATAAAGTACCTATTTAAACAGGAATTAACGCGACGTTAATAAAAAAATAAAAATTTAAGGCTTATTTATGTAACCCGAAAAGTCAAAACATTTGCGAGATGTAATCGTTACCCACCGCCATCTATTGGCAAATATTGGAACTAATGGCAAAGTCTCGACATCGAAGTAAGGGCGGGCCACTAGCCACTAGTTACTAAAGAAGTCGCGTGTATCAGTCAAGAGCAGGTCAAAGTCTTGTCATGCGCCAAACGTTGCCGAACCGAGACAATAATCACACGCCAACCAATAAGTAATTTATTGATAGCAATATAAACATCGGCACAACGAGAGCAGTCTATTTTAAGCTTTGTTCTTCAGAACATAAAGTGAAATTTCAAGGTTGAATATTTTGGAAGATTAGTTCTACTTCGAATTTGCATGGCTCGGTATTACCTACACGTGATGTGACTACACGTGTAGATACTTACTCGTATCAATTATCAAAATTTTTGATTATCAAGTTAGCAATACAGTTGTTGGGTGCCCCTGACGAAAGGATATGCGTAATGGGTTTTTTTTTTGGGGAGAAGGATATGTTCATTCATTAAAAATTTTCAAAAAAATAAATATAAACATTTTTTTTTAACATCTCGACGAAGCTTCACACTGCTAGTTCTAACATCATCCAAAACTATTAAGTGTACCTATCTAAAAAGATAACAATAATACCTATTTTCTAAATTTCTTTTTACAAACGTAACTTACAATTCTAACCAATTTAAGCAAAAAAATTGCAAATTGCAAAGGAAGTAGGTATAAAATTAAAATGGTGAAACATAATATTTGGCGCCAACTTCAGTAACTTCTTCTTTTCGCGTGAACTGTTTTAAAGTATTACGTGTAAAGAATTGAAATTCGTCGGGCTATTTTAAGGGGGGGTCCTATTTCTTTTTTTTGGTGGTTTTACTTTTCTCGAGAACAGTATAGTCAAGTGTGATCTATGAAATCCAATTCAGCTTTGGTGGTGCCTCTATAGAGCTGAAAGTTCACGTAAATTTATACCTATCGCACTTCGGTGGTCTCGCGAGAAGTAATGGCGACAAAAAGAAGATATTTGAAACAAAAAATCTTACGTATTAATATGGGCTAGTAGGCTCCAAAATTTAGATGGATGAATAATAATGTGAATGAATATCAATCGCTAATCACAATTATGTCTAAAAATGTGAGATATTTAGTAAATACCTATCTTTAAGTATAATGTACATAAAAGCCAATACGAGAGAAATGTTCAGCTTATCTCAGGCGTATGCAAAGAGAGCCTTATTTCTTAAACCATGTCCCCCGCTCAGGGCTCAGAAACCACTATTCAAGAATTTCTAACTTTCTGCAGAACTGAATCACACACCGTTTCAGAATACCCTAATATTTGTTTATTTTTAATTAATCATTGCCTGACTGTACCTACTTCGGTGACGTCACTCCTGCCCACAAGAGATACGGCCGGAGTTCCTAAAACGAAATGGCGCGATACTAAGCGAGTAATCTTTCCGCCCTATTTGCCGGACGCAGCCGGCGGCAGTGCCGGCGGCACTTAATAATAAGTGCACAGAACAATGTATTACCTCTTTGGAAGATAAAGTATTGGAGCGGAATTTTCTCCTCTCAAGGATTGAGATATTTTTCTTGAAGGAAATTATCATCTTAGCGTTTTGTGCGGGTTTGCGTCCCAAGTCGCTTCGAAGCCCGCGGGGTTCGTCTTGCTACGACGTCCTCCACTTTGAATTGCGGCATCTGTAAGTGATGTATCGCGCCTCTTTCATGATGAATTGATCAGCTGTCTCTGACAGCTGACACACGTGTCAACTGATTGTTTTCTGGACTTCATTGTCTAAATAAACAGACCTTCAGCACGAGATTGTTTTTTTTTGTTCATTGCTACAAGGATGGCTTACATAGGAAATTTTGGGCTATTTTTAAAGGTAAACTTAAAAAATATCCAATTGATAATGTCGAAGAAAACAAAAGTGGAATATTTTGACGGATATTTCGGACGAACCGTATCGATAAGTTTGTATAGTGTACCCGAAAGGAAGGAGGCATGAAGACTTAATGCAACTACCCAATGACCATTAATTCAAGCTATTATTTATATTCCATTATTATTTATTTACTGAAAGTTGAATACATCTCTTCACTATTCCATAATGGCTTCCTTATTACCAATTAACAAAACTATGGGTACCATCTGCAATTAGATGATGAAAATTTATGTAAGCGAATTGCTCAAAGGCCTCGCACAAATCATAATTACAGGGCTTTAACCTTCTACGGCCACGGCTCTTTTGACAAGTTCAATTGATAGATATTTAACAAGTTCAGTGACATTGAATTACTATTATTTTTCGGTCATCCTGACCCTCCCTCCGACTGCGAGGCTACCGTTTTTGGAATTTCTTCATCTTACTAAAAATATTTTCTCAGTATTATCGATCATTGGATCAATCTGCCCGGGAGAGACAAGTGAAATTGTTGAGAAATAAAAATGTGTTGAGGATTGATGGCCGGACCAGATTTATTTTATATCGTTTATGTTGAAGAAGTTTTTACTGTTTCTTGAAATTTATCTTTTATTGTTGTTTTATCGTCAGATATCTTGCATTCGAGCTGAAATCTTTTAAATTAAATTATTTGACAATTTCTGAAGGATGCATCGACCATATCATGCAATTGTGTCCGTTAGACTTTGAATGCAGTTTTATTTATTCAAAATAATCCAAATAATTTTTCATATTTTTTAACAAAGATTATTACAATTGTAGGCTACTTCCATGGCACATATTTTTTCCAGCTTGTCCGTATATAGGTCCATATCTTGTGGCTTTATTCGTCAACCCCAATTTAGGGTAAAAAGGGCGAGTGCGTAATAAAAACTTATCGCCATTTAGGCAGCAAACGTAACCCTGATTCTCTAATACATCTGCATTAAATCGGACACCAGACAAACCGGAATGGGCCCTTTTATAGCAAGGTCGAAGGGCTCGCTCAAGGAAACGACTAGGGGCCACCCTTTTTGCTCGGTTTTACAAACTTCGCGAACTTCGCAATAGCCACAGTTGAAAAGGAATCGGGTGACTTTTTCACTTTTATTTTTTTAGGTTTGCGCAGGACCTGTTAGCTCGGTTGAATGAATAGAGGGCTCTTTGTGTATTTCTACTTTAGAGTTGAAGATGAAAGTTTTAAGCTTGAAGTTAGGAAAGATTTTTTCTTCAAAAGGTTGACGTGAATTTGTCATAAGTCTGTTTGGTATACCGACTGACGCGCGGTAGGTAATACGCACGTGCTGGCAATATAAGTGGGTTTCTTACTCTGCCCAAACATTCTTAATATGATTATATGAAAATATTATTACACGAAAATTTTATCTCAAAGAATAACCCTGATACTTATACACCTAATATCAGAGCTTAAGGCTACCGCTTATAGTAATAGCCTACAATGACCCGCGCTGGCTAGAAGGCCTCCCCATTTCTATGGTAAGAAAGTACCTACAAAGTTATTTTTAAATTACAAAAATTACCTCCCGTACAAAATACATTTGGATTTATTTTTAATGAATGAGAAAGTTGTTCAGTGCTATCAGCACTGGTTAAATTTTGAGTGAGGTCTTATTAGATATAGCCCTGGAAGTATTAACCTAACTAACGACTTGTTATCAGTAAACATACCGTCTCGCATTATGACGTCATCACGTATGAAACTGAAGTGAGGTAGGTAAGTCACCTGAGTTTGTGTGACCTTCACCTGAAAGGTAAAATTTAAAAGACTCTAGATAACTTTTAAATATAACGCGGTGTATGGGCCAGTCAGTTCAAATTCTCGACAAAATATAAGTCACCTACATCTTAAAATTTTGAATATAAACTAATCCTACCTAGCTAATTATTTAATAACTACATTTAAATAATGCATAGGTAAATAAGGGTTTATAGATAACATTCAAACAGAAAAGTGCTTAATAAATAAATTACTTATACGAAACAAAGTCCATTAAATGAAAATTAAGTACTACAATATTACGAAAAAATTAAAATTATGATGAAAATGATGAAATACCCACCACTGATAACAAACTGTTGTACAGTCAGCCAAAAATCCGCACGTCAGAAAGAGATAGACAATAACCTAATCCACAAATCAGCTGTTCAAGTATTATAGATTCTAAAGTAAATATTTGTTATTCCGCGCACATCATTACTCCACGTGTCACCAATATTCACAACACGAGCTGCCGACGAACGAACACAATCAAAATCGATTTGCGGCTGAAGTCGTATTCATCTAATACAACTCATATATCACGCACACAACAGTCTTAAATGGCCACTAATTTGGATCCGATGGTACGATGTCGAGAACCAATGGGAAGCCAGTACACACATAAGTACAGCGTACAGTAAAAAAAAACGCCGAAATGTAAAATTGTTTTGGTCAAATTTTAGGTTAGGCGCGGTGACAGTTTTGACGGGAGAAAGCGCGCGCATGCGTATTCTTCCCAGCACGTTCGGAAACACTCAAAAATGAGAATCAATTTTAGAGAAAAGAGTTTCTACCTCTATTATCGCGGCGCAACAGACGAGTACTGGCGCGGTCTTTGGAACCGCACGGCTAGATACAGTTATGAATGATTCATTGCTATGGACGCGTGCAAAAACCGTCTCGAATATTTTCGGGTTTCGGTAGGAGACAAAAACTGTAGCCCAAGCGGTCAAGGTGAAGAATACGTCTCGTAGCGCGAAATTAAAGTCTTAGCGAAAAAATTGTCTAGCAGCTGAACATTATGACTCGTAAACCACTGATTTATGGCAAATCCATAATGTTTGCAAAATGCGGGACGTTTATTTAACTTGTTACGTGTAAATAAACATCGGGTGGAGTAACTTCGTCTAGAATGTTTTTTTTCCAAATTTGGGAATTCACTTACGAAATAACTAGGGTTCCGTAGGCAATTGGCAAAATACAAAAAAAAATAAACATTTCGGTATGTAATGGTCTCACAGAAAACAGCGCCTGCGCTGTTTCGCCGTTACAGGTTTAAAGGTTGGCAGCACATTTGTGACTCCATTGGTGTTGTAGGTGTCCATGGGCAGGCATTTACCACCAGGTGATCGATTTGTTTGTCTGCCACACACAAATATGTACATAGAAACTTAAAAAAGAGGTCAAAATCTACGAGGCAACACAAATAAGTACAAAAATTTTAAGTAAGTAGGTACCTATTACACCCGGACACTAAAAAAGCCACATTTCTTGATTATAGGAATGTTGATCTGGATCAACATTTGGATGGTATAGATGTGGATGTGGATTTGGATGGTATTTTCCTACCCTGGGGTAATATTCGGACCCACGACTCTTGGGAGCGTGCAGCGGACAGCAGCATCATCCAAACCTTAAAATCCACTTTAGGTAGGTACTTAGGTGTTTAATTGATTGTAAATGGTTGGCCACTTTTGGGAAGTGACTTAATTAAATTGATATCTCGTGAGTAGGATGATTAACGCTCTGATAAAACTCAGTTGAGCAATCAATAAAAGCCAAAAACATATCCACATGCAGTTCATAGTGTTGCCTAAGAACTAAACCAGTGTTGATCGGTATTGCTATTGAGACTGCAATACCAATTTTAGAAAAGACTAGTCTGTTATTTTTTTATGATAGATTGTAATCTAGGTTGTAGTTATTTTTCAATTATGTTGAATTCTAAGCGTATCTATGACGTCATAAATAACCTAATAACGTCATACATACATTAGTTCCCTAAAAATCCGTATTCTACTATCCGTATATACTTTCTTGAAGCATTGTAACTGCCGCACTCAGAGACGTAAATTACACCTTAGTTGTCACTTAAGTAAAAATATTGACCATTATTTTAATAAACATTATAGACTATTGCATTAAAGTTAAATCACATCTTTGAGTGCGGCAGTAAGTCTTGCATTTGGGCAACACTAGATACTTATCAATCAAAGCACCCGTTCAGTTCGGTCAAACCGTTTATCAAAGAAGTTATTATTTTCTGGATGAATAGTGTTTTTGTTTAATTTCTTAAGTACCTTTTATCAGCAATAAAACGTGTATAAAGGAGATTAATGTTTATGTGATTAACGTTATCAACAATTAGTGCAGTGAAAAGTGGGTATTTCACCTTCAATATTATTGATAAAGTATGATGAATTAATGTCTTCTAAAATAAGGTAAGCATTTAAATCGCAAATGTTATCTTCCTATAGGTACAGTCAGCCACACATCAGGTTACCCCAACCTGTCAAATTTCCTCAATTGATATTCAACATAATGTGTATGACTGTAAGATGGAGAGTCGATTGAAGAAATTTGACAGTTTTGTGTATACTTTGATGTGTGCTGTACGTACCTACCTATTGTATTATGCTTCAAGAAAGTCTTGAAAACGGTTTTTTGGGGAACTAACGGAGTTCCCATATTTTATAATCAATGGGGCTACCATCATTTACGACATAAGCGGCATAATCAAGTAATTTTATGACATTATTGACACTGAAAAATTTGTGTTGTCAATAAGGATATAAATCGCACTCTTAATAAGATAACGACCTAACTCAAATTTCGGAAAAATGAGTTTTGGTGAAAAAACGACCTTATAGACCAAGGGCCACAGCATACTTCTTTAAAAATCAACTTTATTCTGTAAATAATAACGTATAAAATACATGAGTCACTATCTTTCCCGTCCCGAACACTTCGTTCGTTCATCGAATATCGACCAATTCAGTTTTGGGGCGGCGGTTTCGCGCAAGGTTTGTGTCAAACGCCGGCAGATTTCGAGATGCGTCAGTGTTTTACTAAAAAAATCGGTAAGTTTGTTAAATATTTATCATTATAATATTGACTGGTTTTGGAATAGGTCTTTGTTTCAGTAACTATCTCTCCGTTGATACAGGCTCAACTTGAATTGAGTCTTTATTTTATTAAAATGTACTGTAGGATCAATGACAAATTATTACTTAGGTCTGTGTTTTATTTGAAATCGTTCACGAAATATAACTCAAATCAAATTTGGTCTCTGTATTGTTAAAAAAATACGAAAATGTTTGTAATGTTTGAATTTAGGTCCTTTGTTTCATAAAAAAACTGATAATCGAAGTTACAACTAAAAATAGGTTCTTCGTAGTATTAAATATAAGGTTGGAATTTTTACTTTAAGTCACTGTATTGTTTAAGTTTATTCTTTCGTATTTCAGCTTTTCGCTGGAATTTAAATTTACGCTAATATTATCGTACGGATTTCAAGGACATGGCCTTGAAATCGCGTGGTTTCATGTCAAGATCTGAACGCGTAGGTGTACCTCGCCCGCGTCCGTTCGTATAAAGTCGGAATAATGTTAGATAATTAATATAACCATGCAAAAGTGCCCATTTACGTTGATTTGCTTACTGTGCGTACCACATACGCGTAATGAGTGTGATAATTTGTGTCGACTACACACAGTAGTTGTATGCAGGTGCGTAATTGGTGGTGTTATTGAAAATATGGTGGCTAAATAAACACCCATGGCTGTATTCCTTAAATTAAATAGTCAAGTTCTATTATTTTCGTTTTCTAAACGATCTATTACTTAAACTGACAAGTCTATAATGCTAATTATAAACTTAGTAATTTAATTTAAACTAACATTTACTAATACTTCATTACCTACCTTACCTACATTTTTTTTTCAGATAACAGACATAATGGAGAACCAGCAAATAAAAACAATATTCTAAAATATAAAATCCATACTCCATACTAATATTATAAATGCGAAAGTAACTCTGTCTGTCTGTCTGTCTGTCTGTCTGTTACTCTTTCACGCCAAAACTACTAAACGGATTTAAATCAAATTTGGTATACATATGATCTAGACCCTGAGAAAGAACATAGGCTACTTTTTATTGCAAAAAAGGGGTTGTAAGGGGTTAAAAGGGGGGTAAAAAGTTACTTTTCCACGCGGACGAAGTCGCGGGCGGCCGCTAGTATAAATAATAAAGCTGTTACTGTAAAAGCTCGAAGTACGGTAAATCGTAAGATTTACTTGTAAGTCTTAGGATTTACCGATATGAGTTGGTCAATGTAAGTACACACATCAAAAGTGTCTAGGGATCAAGTACGTTTAAGAGTATTGCTGCTTTTATGGTTAATTTTACTAACTTTTTTGTATCGCTAATAATACTGTTTAGTGAGTTTTAACATTAAAATAAGAAACATTGTTTAAATTCGTTAATAAGAAGAAAATCGATTGTCAATGTGAATTTGTATAAAACAGTACTAGCGGTTTGACAATATCATTACAATATCTGCATCAGAACCGATCCAATTTACATTATTATGGAAAGACGACATCATTTAACCTGAGAAGAGATGATACGAGCCGTCGGTATGTTGGAAGCTGGTTCCAGGCAACGTGCTGTGGCTTTCGCTTTTTACACTACACAGAGCGTCATAAGTCGCCTCTGGAGGCGCTATTGCATGACGGGCATACCGGGCAACGTGGTCGGGCGACATTAAGGGCGGTCTCGCATCACGACTCGGAAACAGGACCGGTATATCCAAAATACTGCTCAACGTTATCGTATCATGACCGCCATGATGTTGTTTACGAGGCGCCACAGCTCCTCAGGTTTGCTAATAAGCGATCAAACAATCCTAAATCGTTTACGAGAAGTGGGTCTGCGATTCCGAAGACCGCTGAGAGATCCATCTATTGTACCTTGCAATCGCAGGACCCGTTTACGATGCGCTCGCGAACACACAAACTGGGAGGAAGAAGACTGGCGCTATGTGGTGCTTTTCGGATGAGTCCCGCTTCGGTATGAGACCGGATAAAAGACGTACTCGAGTTTGGAGAACATTGGACGTAAAGAACGTTTGAGATACTGTCAGGAAGTTCATCTATATAAACAATGTGGGGGAACAATAACGATATGTGCCGGTATTTGCCACTTGGGTGATTCTTTTCAACTAATGCATGACAACGCACTTCCACACACGGCTAGAGTCGTAACACGCATTCTTGCCAAAGCTCGTATCAACGTTCTGCCGTGGCCTGCACAATCGCCAGACCTCAACCCGATTGGGCACGCATGGAATATGCTTCGAAAAAGAGCTCTGCCGAGTATGCATACCGTACATACTCCACAACTTCATTTTATCTTATTTTAGAGGTAGGTATATTTAAAAAAAGGTACATTTCCCCTTTTTTTACAACTGATTGGGATACTGCCATAGGTGAAGAATTACATTCCGATATGGTTATAAGAGACGCGACGCTTGGTATGACCATACTAGGAGACTCTGAGATTGTATCTAAATCTTGCCTACTTCTGGTTGAGCCTCATGCTGATCAGGTGCAGAGGTAGACAGGGATAGCGCATGGTCCGGTGAATTAAAATCTTTATACGAAGATGGAATAACAGTAACTTCTGAGCTATTGAGTATAACCGGGTTATAATAATTTATTAAAGATAATGAAGAAAAATAATTACAGATAAAAAGTAGTTGCCATTTAAATATTAACTTAGTTCTCCTTTTGCAGCACCTTCTTTTCTGACCCAAAGGTTGACTAGTAGAGAATGCCTCTTAGCATTAAGTTCGCCTATTGTTTACTTACTTTCTTTTTGGTACAGTTAATATCGCAAAATATCTTTATTTTATTTTTGTTTGGTTTGCTACCTGTTTATTAGCTCATTATTTATAGTATAGTATCGACACCTAAAAATAATGTCCGGGTTCTTAATCGAATATGACACTTTCAATATTTTTTCGTTTTTAAGCCCTAAGACTAGTACAAATATGCCTACCTTGTGGTGCAATTAAGGCGATATTAGAACAATATTAATTGTTAGGATAATTAGCAGCGCACTTATGACACCACTGGTGTTGCAGGTGATCCATCGGCTCGTATGCCACCTATATCATAAAAAACTATTGTTGTTGCATTTAGTGCGTTTTTATAAAGATTTATTTTAGATTTTAATACATTTTAGAGCTACATTTTAAGAAATAAATACTTAGTTCAGACTCTTAAAAGATACAACTTATTGAGAGTAAATTTAACATTATAACTATTAGTTGAATCAACACCTATGCTAATTTGTACTTTCCTTTTTTACGTGAACGTTTTCTAATAAAACATTTTAAATGATACTGTTGTTTTTCTAATTAAGTCAATAGTACCTACACTTATTTCCGAATTGAGTCTTATATTTGTATTAAAAACTTAATAAAACAGTGACCTAAGTAAAAGATGGTCAGAATATTTTGTCAATGTTTCAGTAAAATATTGACCCATTTTTAATTTCGTCATAAATTTACTGGTTGGATTTCATAAAACAATGACGCATCTCGAAATATATTTTTCAATAATTTTTTTTTATTATTATGTGTATAAAATTCATTCATTTTTTTGTTAAATCTAAAAGAATATATTCACAGGCTTACAACCGTAATTTTACTTTCTTCTTACTCATCTTAGTTCAAATTTTATAGCAATTTAATGTTTATGCTCTAAAAATACAAATCGTTTTTTGCCATTTACCAAAACTTAGCAATTTTGAATTGAGTCATTATCTTATTAAGAGTGCGAAATGATAAAAATTATGATGATGAAGATTTTTGCTTTATAACTTCGAAGTAGTTAACAGTTATAAAGTACCTAACTACGTTAGTTTACCTTTTCATAATTTCACGTGACATCACTTAACTCAACTAATACCTCATTTGAAATATTTAATGTCAAATTGAAAAATGTCAATTGTGGGAGAGCCATGCTTCGGCATGAATGGGCGGCCTCGACCGGAGTGATACTGCCTCACAGAAAACCGGCGTGAAGCAGCTCCTGTGCTGTGTTTCGCCGAGTGAGTGAGGGTACCGGAGGCCCAGCGGGGGAGAAGGGGATAAAAGTTTAGCAGCGCACTTGTTGCATGTGTTCATGGGTGGCGGCACCATCAGGTGATCCGCCTCGTCTGCTACCTATCACATAAAAAAAAATTAAGGTAAGGTACCTAAGTATATGGAATAAGTTGCTTCGGCATATCTGTTCCTACGCTATTGAAACAATAACCATGATTTTATTATGAGTATTAACACTTTGCAGCGTTTTATTGCAAAAAAGACACCAAAAATCAAGAAATACATACTTACCTAAGTAAACTGCACACTAATACATAAGGTATCTATAATAAGTAGGTTTTCAGGTGTACCTACTATATTTTAAATAAATACTTTTTACATTAATAAACGCCGTCCTCTCGAATACTGGCACCTGGCAGTTTCAATTGTCTACTTTAACTCTGCTATAACTTTGCATTTCATTTCTCACAGGAGATTTAGGTAAGTTGCACTCAGGTGGAGTGTCTTACATACATTGCGACGTTTGATCCTCTGTCATAACATCTGCCTATGGTTAATACCGTGAAAGCACATGAGGGTCACTATAACTTAAAATTAATAATTGAAGTCAACTTGACCTACGATTCCGCTAAGTCCATAAAAAAAAGAAAAAGTATTCTAAAACAAAGTCATTGATAATTTGGATACCGACAGTATTATGTATTATTTCAAAACAACCATAGCCATGTTAAAATTATGTACATTTTCACGAAAATGATAAAAAAAAACCCCAGGTAGCAATGGCTGACACACAGTTTTCACAAATTAATTACAATACGTAAAATGAATGGTAGGAAGCTATGAATTAATTTAATCCCCCGGGTCCTACACGGGTGACCCAGTTCGGCGCCCTTCACCATGCGCGGCGGGTGAAGCTGCGAAAAATGCAATTAACGAAAGCGGTCGATACCGTTTTGATAGGTTTGCAAGATTTTAGGCTATGACATGCCTTTTAGCAAATTCCAGACTTTGGAAATAACAGTAGATACCATAAACTCCCAGCTGTCGTATGTAAGTAAGTAAGTTTCACGTACTTGATTGTCTAGGTCTTCTCCAGTTTGTTTTTTTTTGTCTTGCACCGTGCTCTTGGGCACTATAATTCTGCCAATGTTAAGTGAGTAAAGAGACGTTACGTTGCGTTGAAATTGACCGGTGATTTGAGCTGTATCTTTAATGAATCGAGTTATTTTTTAGTAAAAGCAGCATAACAAAACAAAACGTACACACAGACTATACAATATTTTATGGGTAATTCATATCTCCAGTTTGTTCCATTTTTGTCCATGATCAAATTCTTAACATGCTAAAAAATTACTAAAATTAGGTCTACTTACTATAATTTTAGTGAGACTTACTTTCATTTACATGTAATATGTATAAATAATTACCTGAAATTGATTTAAATCTTTGCCTGAAATGATGCAAATAATTATTTGAGTGATTGTTGAATATCTACTTACGAGTACCATCATCGAGTTAGCTTGGTCTCTTACATAGTTATCCATGTTTAATGTCGTGTTTGCAGTGAACAATGACCGATAGAACACAATTAGGCAGGAGTATGCGGGCACAAAATGGGTATTATTTTCCTTGTATTTTATTTAAATTTTCTTTGTCACCAAATTAGTAAAGCTGACAAATGGGTAGTATTTTTTTCAGAAGTGCTTACTTAAAATAATGCCTATTCTACTCTATTCTATTAGGGTACTTACCTGTCTATTACCTAATACTAATATTAAAATATATCCATACAATTTATAAAGACAACTTCTACAGACAATAACCTCAAGAATGTATACTAGCGGCCGCCCGCGACTTCGTACGCGTGGAGTTAATTATTGACACTTACCGTCATATTTTGGACAATCCACACAATATATTTTTATAAATTGTAGCCTGTGTTATTCTGATGTATAAGCTATATTGTGGTAAAGTTTCATTCAAATCCATTCAGTAGTTTTTACGTGAAAGAGTAACAAACATCCACACATCCATACATCCTTACAAACTTTCGCCTTTATAATAGTAGTAGGATACTAACCCAAAAAGAAGAAATAATTTTCCGATATAATCGACACCCAGCGCCATCTATTGGCCGAGATTTTAACGAATATCAAAACTACCTATGAGCCGAAATGAAGTGAGGGCAGGCCATTAGTCAAGTATAATTATTATAATGCAACAGGAAAGCTTAAAAATATTTTAGTGTAGTTATCTATGTGACTTGCAAATAATTTATTTGAATTTGAAACAAGCCGTTCGCTTAAGCTAAACGACTTTGTTTGCTAATGCCGAGTTAAAATACGGCCTATTAGCTGAATTGCTTGCAGGGCACGTGTGTTTGGAATGCACGCAAACTTGGTAAAGTGCATACCGTAGTCTTTGTAAATTACCGCACCACTACTTGTTAGGGTAATAAGTAGGTATTACGTATTCGTCAGTGAGTCCTACTGGTAGCTTACTTTCTCATCTTTGCCTGCAATTCCCAGTTGCGTCCAAAGCTATCGCTTTAGAGCCTGGAGTGCGCTTAGACCATTATTTGATATTTGTCGAGTTTGGTAAATACAATGAAACGACTGCCGTCTTACCTTCGCCATGGGAACCCGACCAACTGAATCATGGTCACACTTTTCAGAAACTGTTGGTAATGTGGATGTTTCCTCACGATGTTTTCCCTCACTGCCGAGCTAAATTAAAGTTTAGGTAAATAATAGAGCGGTTTAGACTTTGACAAGTACCTAGCGCGTACAGTAGCGAGTTAACTAACCATCATATTTTGTACACAGTTTTAGCAATAAAGATTATTTTGTTCTATTACTTATACAGGGTGTATCTGTGAACATTTACATCCCTTTATGCACGTGTTCTACCAACCATTCCGAACAACATTTGTTCTATGAGTTTTGAAAATTCGCATAAACATTTTTCATCTTTCCATACAAAGTCGGTCACGTGACTTGGCCATTTTGTATCTATGGGGAGACGAAAAATTTTCCGAAGAATTTGGAAAAGTTGCTGAACAAATGTTGTTCAGAATGGTTGATAGAACATGTGGTTAAAAGAATGTAAATGTTTACAGATACACCCTGTATTATAGTCTAATCAGACAGTGTAATGTTGTTTCCCCTAAAAGTGTCAGTGTTGGTTGAAATTATCCCATAGAAAATACAATCCCCCTTTTGTTTGATAGTCCAACATGTGGTCCAACTAACCAGTCAAATAAGTTAAGTGATAAGTAGAGTCTATAATATTGGTAACAGCGGTTCACACTTTTACAAGTACATAGTCCGAGGCAAGAAAGTGTAGTTATGACCTTGAGTGCGCAGAAACCAATTTTGATAGAAAGTCTTCTTTTTTACGAGTGCGCAAAATAACGGTCATCGCTATACTTTCGTGCCTCCAGCTATAGCAACCAAGCCAGTAGATCACAAAATGATTACAACCCAAATCCTAAAAATCGTTGCAAAATCTCCCCTGAAAACTTGATGACATAGAACTGCACTCTCAGCTTTTATAAACCCAATCGCACATTCCATTTGTAAAGCAACAAATCCTATGAGCACTCCGTTTTAAATTGAATGCAAGCGTCATCTTGCATGAGATTTATTTGCAGTTGTACCCGGGGGCGATTCTTGCATGTTCTGACATAAAGTCAATTATCTATTCTGTGATAAAGTCGTATAGGGACTAATCACAATCACAAAATTCCTTTGCACATTAAAATTTGTGCGGTTCGGGCGTAGGTATTGAGTTGACCTTTTGCCCGCGCTGCTTCTGACGCCACTCGTAGCGCGGTGTTGGTACTCCAGGAGAAGACGGCCTCTCAATCATCCCATACATTGACCTAACTCTGCACTATGTATCATAAGCACTTGTGTTATAGATATCAGATAACAGAGGATCACAAATATAATTGAGTTAAATACAAATCTTCTATAGGTACTATTTATAAAGAGATAAAATCTATAGACATCGGCAAATCTTATACAAACGAAAATGCAAAACACGAGCGCGATGCAATCAAAGCCCACTGCCATCTATTGGTAGACAGCGGAACTACTATCCCGAAACGAAGTGAGGACGGGCCCACTAGTATTTAAATATATATATTTTAGGTATAGTATGTCCTAACTACCTATATCGAAAAGTATTTTTTAAGTCTCGATAAAAATTCAGGTTGATGACGTTAGAATTGCCCCCCAGCGGCGATAAAACGGAAGCAAATGAGAGAAACGAGAATAGTTCAGGTACAAAGTTGGCTCCGGCAAATGCGCGCTGCACGAGGAATGGGAATTAAAATGTACGACACTTGTTGTTGTAACTTTTCGGCTGGTGCATTGTCAAATGTTTTTTTTTTCGCTTTGTTTAGTGTTCGCCACACTTTAATTTTGTCAATGTCAAGTGATTAAAGAGACACGTTCTCGCTTTGATAAAAGTGGCCGGTGATTTGAGCTAACTAACTTTTAATTATTATATTAAAAAAAAATTAGGTATATGAAATAAAATAAAAAATAAAATAGGTAACGTATAACTTGCCTCGGACTGCGAATAGATATAATTATAAACTACTTAGTTGTTGAACAAAAGTTAATTAATTATTACTATCTATACTATTTATAAAGAGATAACTTCTATAAACAACGACAAGTCTTATACGTAATCCGAAAACACGAAACGCTTGCGCGATGTAATTGGACACTGCGCCATCTATTGGTTAATTTCTAAATTACGGTCCCGAAGCGAAGTGAGGGCGGACCACTATCAAGCAATAAACATAATAAAACAATGTTTGGCGGGTGTAACAGTAAACAAATAAAAAATACGCCACTGCTCCAAACAAAATCGACATTGCCATTTGAGAGGTCAGATTTTAGTTCAGCTCGTGCCAAATACGGATCGATCAGGAATTCCTGTCCGACACCGGATCGCGGGCGGATGGTATTTGCGGAAATCCTAAGTATCTATCTGGTAAACTAACCCAGTTTGATAGAGTAAATAAATAGGTACTTAGTGAATGAATGAAACAGTTATAACGACACACAGTATCATCATTTCAGACATAGGCCTCCCCCAACTTTCTCCACACATATCAGTCCTGTGCCACCTGCAAAAACCAAAACTGTTTGATCAACGAACATTTAAGTTTAGTATTCGTTGATTTACGAATTTATTAATAACTAGTGGCCCGCCCTCACTTCGCTTCGGGACCGTAATTCAGAAATCAACCAATAGATGGCGCTGTGTCCAATTACATCGCGCAAGCGTTTCGTGTTTTCGGTTTACCTATAAGCCTTGTCGTTATCTAAAGAAGTTATCTCTTTATAAATAGTATAGATTCAGCCATTAGGTAGGTAGTTCCCCTTGGTTCAGAGGTTGGATTCTAGAATATTCCAGACAAGTTGCGAACTGCTTGGAGTAACTTCGTTGATTGGTCACATTTAGGCCTGCCCTGTGTTTTGCCGACTGAGGTTGCCGAAGGCCCAATTGGGGAAAGGGGGTTAGTTGGCAGGGCACTTGTGAGTCCAATGATGTTACAAGTGTCTTTGGTTGGTAGCAATCGATTACCATCAGGTGCCACATATCAAATAAAAAAAAAGTTGGTGCGGGAATCGAACCCCTTACTTTTGCGTCTCAACTCCACCAAACGTGTCGTAAATTTATAGTAATCCTGTTCAAAAATATTCAACTTTATAAATAATCCATGATACCATACAACTTTGTCCGCAAGTGTACTTTTTTGTTGAAAGCGAATTTTCCCAGGGACTTTTCATTCCTTTCAGCTTCAGCGGTGTCATCGGTTTTCGGGTAATTATTTCCGATCCGATGATTTACTCATTGGAAAATGGATGAAGAGTGCTGTGAAATTCTGATGTGTATTATCGGACGGAAACAAGGAAAAATATCGTGAAATATGCAATGGCGTTGCGGAATTGGCAACTTATGAAACGAAAAAAAAACTTACTGAGAGATATTTCGAAGAACTAACTGATCTATACTATTTAAGTGTAAAGAGATAACTTCTGTAGAAAACCCACAAGACTTATCCAGACTCACCATTAATATCAGTTTTATCAACAAACATTAATTAACATGAATTGTGTTGATGCGGGAATCGAACCCGCAACCCTTATATCTCAACAGGCACTCAAACCATTGCGCTGAATGGGTCGTCCGACTTAGAAATCCAATAAACTGAATGTTTAAAAGTCAAAAATTAAGTTACCTAACTAAAAATACAAACAAACAATATTTGCTTCCAAATCCCCAATTTCCTAATTAATGTTTTTATTAGTCATCGGAACAAGACAAAAGCAAGAACAAACGGGAACTTCGTTAAGTCGGAGTGACATCTCTAATGATGTGGAGAGATTAGTGGAGGGGGGATGGGGGAGAGACAGATCTGATCTGGGAGAGAGGGATTAACTCGTCTTTCCATTTGTTATTTCCCATGTTTATGTGGAATCGTATGGACTCACCTGGTAAATAAAAGAAGATAGAAGGAAAAAGACTACGGGAATGCGGAGCAAGACACATTACATTCTACCATACCGATAAGACCGCCAATATTGTATTTGTAAAGTAAAGTAAAGTATCAGCCTATACACTGTCCCACTGCAGGGCAAAGGCCTCCATCATAGAAATCATGTTATCACTACCATGATGGGATTAGGCTTAATCACCACGCTTGCCTAATGCGGATTGGTGATCACAAACCCGAGCTATGTTCGAAAAATTCGTAACATACTTTTGCTCGACCCGGGAATCGAACACGGGACCCCGAGATCACGGCCTAGACCAACGGGGCTTTTGTATTTGTCAATTACCTTAAAAGCATTAAGTTGTGTAATATTTTGTGCAATAAAGAGTAAATAGATAAAGAGAGTAGATAGATAATATTACCTTCCATGTTTGAGTGCAGTACTTTAACGTCATAAGGCCTAGACAGCAGACATAATGGAAAATCAATTGATTATGCTTTTAAAAGGTTTTTGGGTCTTCCGACGTTAAAGTAGCATAGGTATGTGTACCGACCGGCGGTAACCTCTTACTAACAGATCTTATAACTAGATCTGATATTATTTAGGTAGCTCTATCTATTTCTTGTTTGGTACCTACTTTGGTCAGCTTTACCTACTTAATCTCAAAATATTTACTTGAATCATTTTGGTGCATTACAGATATTATAAATACCTAAATAACAGTCTCACTAAAATACCTTTCGACGCTTTTTTTACATTAGAGCGAGCAAATACAAGCAGACGGCTCACCGGATGGTAAGTGTTCCGCTTATGGACATCTGCAACACCTGAGGCATCACAAATTTGTTGCCGACTCTCACACGAATAAGGTCTTTTATTGAACGTCATGTATAAGCAAAGTTATGGTCATTATCTAAGTCGTATGTACCTACTTACTTCATTTGTCTGCTGTTATACTATCTATTATGAGGTTCACGCAGTTTCAAGTGTAAGGCCGTCCGCGGTGATCTGTGACGCCGCGTCTCAGCGTTCAGCCGAGGGAAACCGATAGCTCACGTAGCTCTGAGATATTCATTACATAACGGGATAACATAATTATAAAAGCAAAGTAAAGTCAGCCTTTATAACTACTGTCCCACTGCAAGGTAAAGGCCTCATCTCGAAGGTCTCTCAAAGTCATCGCTACTATTACGGGATTAGGCTTAGGCCTAGGTAATCACCACACTTGCCTAATGCGGATTGGTGATCATAAACCCGAGCTATATTCGAAAAGTTTTATACATACTTTTTATTGGATCACCTGATGGTAAGCGATTGCCGCTAACACCAGTAAAGTCACAAGCCAACCATCCACCCCCTCTCCCCACGTTTGAGTCTCCGGTACCCTTATTCACTCGACGAAACTGCGCAGGAACCGCATCGCGCCGCCGGTTTAACTTAAAGTTCTCAGAAGTTTTAAGGATATCAAATCACTCTAACGTAGAACCCTGCAATTAATTTAACGCCCTTACTTGTACCAACTCACTAGGGAGACCTCAAAACTGCATGAGCCTCCTCGTACTATGTGGGCCGCCTCGAGAATACTCGAGGAGAACACAATTTGCCGAGCGAAACCTTGAGTGGCTCTCGAGGAAACGTAAAAGTGTCTTAATTAACTTTATATTCCAAATAAAACATGTCCATAGTATGCGAATACAGGATGCATCTGTAATCATTTAACATACCTTTAACCACATCTCTATGCATTCTAAACAATATTTATCATAGTGACTTTTGGAAATTCGCATAAAAAAGAAACAACTTTTCATATAATTGTGAAAGAGCCATGCTTCGGCATGAATGGGCCGGCTCGACCGGAGTGATACCACTGCCTCACAGAAAACCGGCGTGAAGCAGCTCCTGTGCTGTGCGAGTGAGTGATGGTACCGGAGGCCCATCGGGGGGAAGGGGATAAAAGGTTAGCAGCGCATTTGTGACTCCACTGGTGTTGCGTGTGTCCATGGGCGGTGGCAATTGCTTACCATCAGGTGATCCGCTTGCTCGTCTGCTACCTATCACATAAAAAAAAATAGAGTCGTTTACGTGACTTATTCATTTTATATGATGGAGTTAAAAAAAATTCGACAATTTCCCAAAAGTCGTAGAACAGATTATGTTCCGAATGGTTAATAGAAGTATGTCTTCTATGGATACAGGGATGTAAATGTTTACAGATACACCCTGGAAATACAGCCAAAGTCCATTTTTTCTTCGTGATACGTAAACACTATACTTACCTACGTTGTAAACAACTGAAAACAGGCGAATGATCTGTGCATAAATTGACTCCAATGATGATTAATGAGTTAGGAAATAACCGCGTTATATAAAGATGACATCAGCATCTGAAAACAAAGGTGGAAGTAATGGCACACATTAAAAAGCTAGTTAGGTACCGACTTGCTTATTTTGTGCTCATAATGTCTTCGACAGTAATTTAATAAATTGACGACTATACACACCAGCAAATGGTTTTTCTTACAATTTGTCCAAAATAAAAAACTTGCTTCTGTAAAAACTGTCGTTGACCCTGATGACATGGTTATGGTGTCGCGCGGATAGACCTAAGCTCGTTTTCCGGATGGATATTTTATTATATTATAGTTGTCAGATAAGCACGGACCACGGTAAGAGATTTCCGCCGCCTATGGACTCCCGAAACACCAGTGGAGTCACAAGTGCGCTGCCACCTTTAACCTCTTTCTTAATACAGTATCACTTTGCGACTCTTTACTTCACAAAAACACCAAATTAGTACCTACAGTAATACCACTAAATTATTGTTTTTTGTTGCAACAGCCAATCCAATTTTGTTCAGCATCAGCTGACAACGATTGTTTGAGCTATGAATAACTCTCAGAACAATAACTATTATTGTTCTGAGAGTTTATCATAGACTGTTCTAATCAAAGCATCGGTATTAGATACGTAGTGCTATTAAATATTCAATTCCGGTGTCGTATGCGCATACGCAGCCCTCATAATGTTCATTCATCTCGCCACAGTGCATGGTGCACATGGTATAAAAAATCAGTACCAAATATTAGAAATTAAATGGTACAGTCAAACTGTCGGCAACTCTATACCTACCCACCCACTATTGAGCGGAGTTCGCTTCAGAACTGTATGAATCACTTTGAGGCTATACGCAGTTTGCGTCAGAACTCTATAACACTTGTTGATTCTGTAAAATCATCTCATTAGGTTAGGAAGTAAAATAAAACAATAGGTACATTATAGGTAGTATCAGCCTATATACTATCCCACTGCAGGGCAAAGGCCTCTATCATAGCAATCAAGTCATCGTTACTATGATGGGAATAGGCTTAATCACCACGTTTGCGCATTGGTGATCACAAACCCAAGCTATGTTCGATAATTTCTAGACACAATTTGCTCGACCCGGGACCCCAAGATGGCCCGGTACTTAAACCTGTTGTAACCTTAAACCTCTAAGACCCCGTTGGTCTAAAATACATAGGTAAATTATATTTAAATTTTGACCACAGTGCAACAGTGCGGGAATGTATGAACGATTTTAATCGTTGATTCACGAGCTATAGTATCGTTTTCGTTTTCGCACAAAGTGCTACCATGACTAATGTCAAGAAAAAAGGAAAACATAACCGATTTTCCCCAACAATGCACACACTAGTGCTAGTGTCCTGCACTGTGTAACATGTTTAATAAAAAAGTCGACATAAATGTTCTTTTCTTGAAATTGATTAATAGAGCAATATTTCAAATTCTTACCGGCAATTTATCCGTTGCATGTGAAACTTATATACTTTGCACAATTATGCAAAATGCTTGAACGATATCTTTAATTATCAAGATTATCCAGTTCACGTCGTAAGTAGGAATATGATTTGTTATGTATTCGTCTTCCATTAACAACCACTATAGGATTGAACATTACGCATTCATTAAATACCTAGTTATCTGACAGTTGTAATTTTTATTTATCGAGCACTCTACTACCTAATGGAAAAAGAATTATCATTCCAAAAGTAGCATAAAAGTGGATATAATATACAGGTACCTAGCAGCCCGTCCTCACTTCGCTTCGGGACAATAGTTCCAAACTGAACAATGTGGCTCTCGATCGCGTTACCTACGTATCGTATTTTCGGTTTACCTATAAGCCATGTCATTGTCCATAGAAATTATCTCTTTATAAATAGGTAGTACCCAGGTATAGAAGATTTGTATTTCTAAAGAGCCTTGAAATGATTGTGTTTCCGACGAATTTTAAAGTCAGTTTTAAAGTTTTTTTTTAAACATTCAGCAAACATAATATAGGTACTTAGTGACTACATAATTTAGGTTAGTTACATGTACACGTGTTATAACTTAGGTACTCTTTTGTTTTTATTACACCGTTCTGGAGAAGCAATCAGCAATCGTGACTTCGACAGTTAAATATTTTTTTGGCTACAAAGTACAATTTTCGCCCATACAAAGTAGAGTTTTCACTGCTTCTAATATTTTCTACTGTGCGTTACAAAAAACAACGCGTTCCGTGGATATAATTGTTTCGCCGAGTGAGTGAGGGTACCGGAGGCCCAATCAGGGGGAGGGGGGTTAGAGGCAGCGCTCTTGTGATTCCACTGGTGTTGCGGGTGTATAAGTAGTTAGGTATATAGGCGGCAGCAATAACTTACTATCAAGCTATCGACGAGCAGACTCGTCTCACAAAAAAAAATTCTTTTCTGAAAATCTAGCATTACGTATGTATTCAATACTGATAATAAATTGTTATCACGTTATGACGTAGTCAAAGATTCAACATGTTTATCAAGGGATTCGCTCAGCCCTATATAACCATTTCTCATCAACTGAGATGGTGGCTACTTTTCCGTTACATATAAAATTATATTAAAATTTATGTCATAAAAAACGTTCACTCAATTCAGTAGCCTTACCATGAGTTTGAAATACTATCCTCGCTAAATCTATCGCTTTGTCTCTTTCATTGTGATGCATTTGAAAGAGACAGAGCAATAGTTTACGTTATGTCAGTTTTAGATGTCAACTCATGGTAGCGCTACTGAGAAGTGATTTGGGACACTAATAAGACACCCAGCCTCCACCTGAAGGTCGCAGTAACCACTAATCCCCCCATTACCTTTACCGCCTCACGTCGGCCGCAGTCTCGTGATAACAGCCTCTCATCCGCGCTTGCGCTTCGCTCTGTGCGCACGCGTCGACGCGCGCTCCTCGAGTTTAACCCCTACTCTCACACGAATAGGGAACAAAATCGCGAGTGCCTAAGATAATGTTTTCGTGCAATTAAGTGAGTTGTACAGTGTTGTGTCTTGTATGAGTGTGCCATGTGATCGGATTGCGGTACGGTAGGTTTGTTTACTGGAAAAACTTCGATAACGCATTAAGTGTCGCTGCCAATGAAGGCTCCATTCGATAGCGCTATTTGCAATTTTCTGAATTTAAAACCAAGTGCTATGCATTAGGGTCGAAGATTAAATAGGTACTACATTTTTGTTTTCGATGGCTTGTTTGAAATTCAAATTATCTGAAGCTGTAAACTAAATAATGGCAGCACTTTAGGGATCACACAGTGTTACCACAAAATATGTGTAAAAAAAATTCAAACTCCTTCATTATGGAGTTGTCTACCTTAAGATTTTATGATCGAAGTGGAAAGGGGGAAATAAAAGTGTTAAATATTTTGGTTTGGATTACACCGGCAAATTAATGCTGTTTCATTCTTTTTCTTAGAAAGTTATTAGGTATCTTGAATATATGAAAAGTCAAATCGACAAATGTATTTATCTAGTTTACCTACTGTTTATAAGAATTTGTTCATGTTATAAAAATAATAAGAGGCGTGTCGTCTTCTTCTTTTCGTCTCCAAATTCTAGCTATGCATTTGACGACCCATTTGGCGTAGTGGTTTGAGCGCCGGTTGAGACGTAAGGGTCGCGGATTCGATTCCCGCATCAAGACAAATGTTTGTTGATGAAACAGATATTTGTCTTGGGTCTGGGTGTTTGTAGTTCCTTCGTTGTTTCTGGTTTTCTATAGTACAAGGGAAAACCTTAGTTTGGGACCAGGACAATGTATGTGATGTTGTCTCAATTTATTTATTTAACAAGGAAATAAACTTGTGGTTCCATCGATAAACCGCCGATTAGTACAGCTATTTACTTTTTATATCTATAGCCTTTTTTAAGAGTCATTGTTTGTTAGAAGTCCTTCCTTTGGTCGTAAATCTAGTGACTATTGTTTTTTTTAGCAACAGAAATAAAATTTGAATTTGTAATTCACTCTAAGATAAATTTATAAAGTTATGATTGAAACATAATGAGCTGTAAATTGAAATTTTTAAATATCTCTGAAGATTAAAATGATAAATAATTCTTTTAATCATCTCATATAGGTACAGAAACATTTTTGTGGGCCAGTATGGCAGTTCCAACGACAATGTTGCAGATATACCTAGGTATCGTGTCTGTTGTAAATGCAATGTGGGCTCTCTTTTGGTGACCCGAAACAATTGGATTTACAGCATAGAATAAAGATAATTCGTCCATTTTTATATGATAGGTGGCAGACAAGTGAATAGATCACCTGATGGCAAGTGATTGCGGCTGCTTACCTACATGTAATATGAGCGGAGTCAAAACTGCACTGCCAACCCTCAGTCACTCGGCGAGACACAGCAGAGACGGTCAACGCCGGTCTCCTGCAAGTTATAACCGTGGTATCCCGGTTGAGCAAGCCCATTCAAGCCGAAGCATAGCTCTCCCACGGTTATAATTCAAAGACTAATTAAAATGAAATTCCATGATTTATAGACTGCCACGGGAATGACATCTCGAAGAGATGACAATGAACCAGGGTTTCCATCCAATCCAATGTATTTCCATCGGACATAGGAAGCAGCAAAAAAAAAAAGATTATGTATTTATACTGGTGCCGCCTGCACCCACTTTAAAAAATGAAATGTTTTAGAAATAAAAAAAATCATTGTAAGGAAATCGAATCACGCTAGTTGAGTGATGTGCCTCTTAATGCACAAGCCGGCACGTCTGTTTGCCGAGTGTATGGTTGGCTTGGTTTTCAATAGAAGTTTGCTTTGGACGCATTCGGCTGCCAAACTGAGTGGACGGTCAGCGCACTGTTTGCTCTAAAAACAAACTTTCTAAGGAATACGGGGACAGATTTGGTCGTTGAACTTAATCCAAAATTTCCGAAGGAGGTGAGATACAGCGTAGACAGACATACCTACTTTCTTTTTATACGACTGTGCAAAAAAAGGAGTAATATGTAATTAAGCCTCGCGTATATAATTTATTTTTTCCTATCTTTTGTGATAGCATGTGCCTATATGTGTGTCTATGTTGTTGTTACAAATAAGCGATTTAAGTATCTATCTTTTATTATCTAAGGGCCTAAAACGAACAGGACGTTACGATTCAATCGGAATTCCCCTCCCATTCATAAGATCTATGTATGATCACCTTTGTTTGGATGCGACAGGTCTGTCCTCATTCGTTACGGGACTACTTCGTTATAAGCCACCAGATTCCACATCAAGGATGATTGGTCCAGTCCCAAGGGAAATCAGTTTATGTGAGTGTTTTCACTTTGGCACAGAGATTGCAGCCTTCAACCACCTGAATCTTCCATAAAATATTATTTGTGAGAGATTGCTATAGTCACAGTGGGAGTAAGTGTAACGGAGGCCCAATCGGGAGGGAAGAGGGCTAAAAGATGGCAGCGCACTACATTTATGCCACCACTACTGGTGACCTATGGGCGGCGGCAATCGCTAACTATCAGGTAATTGGACTGCTCGTCTGCCACCTATCACATAAAAAATGCTTTGTACTCTTACTTTTACATCCTGCATACATGGCTAGATAATACCTGTAATATTAAGCTACATTATCTATTAAATAAAAACATTATTGTCAAAAAAATTGCTTTTGGAAAAAAAATCAAGGAAAATAAAGTATTTTCCTATCTTTTGTAAGCAGTTGTTTTGTTGCTCAACTACCCTTATTGAAGTCGGCTTTTACAATTTTCCCGACATCAGCAAAAAATAAACCTACAACAAGAACATAGGAAGCAGGAAAAAGCGAAACATACTTTTTCATGCAAATCCAACCGTCCGAGAGACATTTCGTTCCTGCCCGGAGAACTTTGAAGAGCTGAATAAATTGAACGGATTCAACGGAACCCGCGATCTAGGGTCCTTTGCAAATAGGAAGAGCTTTACGACTATATCGACACTTTCTACTAGGAAGGATGTAACTACCATTTAGTAGAACTAGCTACGAATGGTGGTTACATCTTTCATATTCGTCATACTACTTTTCACATGAATTTTTGAAAACATTAACTGAACATTGGTTGGCAATTTGACAAAAATCAGTTTAGTGCTTGATGTCGGTAAATCAATTGGTTTAGGCCAGATACGTTCGCCGAACCGATTTGTATTTATTCGATCTGTTTTTTCACATGTTTTTTGGTTGTAAAACTTTTTTGTGCCAGAAATAAAACATTTCACAGCCCAGTTTTAATAAACATTCAAAGCCTAGCTAAGTAACAAAATCTCGATTAAAACAACCCTGTGGTTAGTTTCTTTTTTCATTTCAAGTACAAAATTTGGGGTTACGGCCGTTGTAAATGAAAGGGTGGGTATCGGCTCGAAGATTTAGGATTTCAATAAACTATTCATTCTGAGCTCTGGTCTGTTACGATACTTTACGGTCAAATGCTTAGGATCCCTAGGAAAAGCGACTGAGTATAGGTTATTGTCTTGTCGATTTGGATCAAATTTTTTTTAGAAATTAAACGCTCAATATTTTACAAAAAGATGTAAAGCCAAACTTACGATGTGACTGCAAGACAGGCCTTTTACTGTTCTCGGGCTTACGCCTGAGACAGGACGGTTAGGGGAAAACTCGCCTAAGCATTACAAGATTTTTTGGCCGGCCACTGTTGAAACTCACTGAAGAAAGTCAAGTGCAAACAATAACGCAAACGTACTTATTTCCAAAGTAGGGTTCAAACCACGATATTTGGCGTATGGTGCAGGATCAATACCAAATGCACCATAGGGCCAGACAAATATTGTCATAATATTAAGTACGTTCTTAGAATTTTACAATTTTCACAATATTTTTTATTGGAAACGCGTTTTTCCTCAGCAAAGTACGAATGCATCAACGTAGTTTCCTGCGTATGAGTAGATTAACGTTCAGAGAGTGTCATTCTGTTAGCCTCGGAGTAGTATTTCATTTTGCACAGGAAATTGAAAAAGGCATACCTTTGACCACGCGCTGCCGTTTCCACCGAAAGTATTCGGATGGAGTGTATATTCTAGCGGTAGACCAACTGTTGGTACAGACAGCCACACATCAGGTAGGTACCATCACAATCTGTCAAAAATTTCCCTTAATTGATATTCAAGCCAGAAATTGACAGGTCGCTTGAAGAAAATTGACAGTTTGTATTCTTTGATGTGTGGCTGTACTAGAAATCTGTAATTAGGCATAGAGGCTGCTAAAGAACCTCTATATTGCGCATAGCCTGATGTCACTTAGTCCGATTTTTTTTGCAATTTGAATCAACAAAACCAGCATTATATTGCTGGTTGCGTCTCAGTAGGTATTATTTCATAGTAATTGACTATTTTACCAACTAAAACACTCATAGTACTATAATTAACCTATTCCACCTTATCACGATAACGCCCCGGCCTTTCATACTACAGCAAACACTCGACACTCGACGTGCAAACACGGCTGCGCCGGCGCCGATAACGCGGAACGCACGACCGGCTCATTATCGCATCGTTTTCAATGTAGTCTGAGGCACTTAAAGTTAAAATGTAAAGTACCAGCCTATATAATGGTCCCACTGCAGGGCAAAGGCCTCCATCGTAGAAATCAAGTCATAGCTACTATGATGGGAATAGGTTTAATTCACCACGCTTGCCTATACTATGCAGCTATGATGGGGTTAGGCTTAATCACCACGCTTGCCTAATTTGGTGATCACAAAGCTGAGCTATGTTCGATATTCGATACATACTTTTGCTCGATCTGGAATCCAGAAATCACGGCCCGGTATTTAAACCACTAGACCAACGAGGCGTAATGTTTTCAAATGTAGTCTGAGGCACTTGGGACATGTTTTTTTTCCATGACTTCTAAGCATTTTCCTACTAGGTGTAATTTTCTTTGATTCAAATTGTGATGTGAAACCTAGTTACTTAAGTAAAAATATTGACCCTTATTTTAATAGGCATCCGATCCTCAAGATAATGAGCATTAAGTTTAAATGACGTGTCTGAGTACGGCAGTAAAGACCACCTATGGCCCAGCTAAATAGTTGGTCAGAACAGTAGGAACACTACCCTGGACTGAAAGAAATATCAACGAACCATTTGGAGCTGTGACCCTTACACTTACACCTACAATCGCACAAAACGTTGAATGCGCTACAGAGCATTAAGAAAACGTTTCTCATGTCCAATTCAACAATGCTTCATCTGTGCAACGTGATTGCGAGACCAAGGCATCCCCAACGATGTTGGCGATTACCCATTTTTATAGCCTTTTGTTTTGTCATCCATTTTGTCTGTCCACGTGAAATATGGCGGTTTCTATGAAGCAGTGATGTGAAACAAATTACTTATTTATTATTTATAGTATAGGAAGGCAAACGAAGCGGGTCACCTGATGGTAAGTGAACACCGCCGCCCATGGACATCAGCTACACCAGAAGGAGTGCGGATGCGTTGCCGGCCCTTTAGGAAGGTATAGGCTCGTTTCTTGAAGATTTGGATGTCGTACCGGTTCGGAAATACCGCTGCGGGAAGTTGATTCCACAATGAGGACGTGCGCGGCAGAAAGTGTCGTGTAAAGCGCATGGTAGAGGAACTTAGTGGAATTAGGGATATCTGTAGTTATTCGAGTGTTTAAAAAAAATATCGACTTTAGTTTATCGATATCGATTTAGGTACTTTGTATTTAAATACAGAGTACATTGTATTATATAGTATTTAAGCGATAGGTGGTAGACGTGCAGACGGATCACCTGAAGGTAAGCAATTGCCGCCGCTCATTGACACCTTCAATTCTAGCAGAGTCACAAGCGCGCTGCCATCCTTTTAATCTCTTGTCCCCCTACTGTGCTCCCGTACTTGCTTTACGCCAGTCTTCTGTGAAGACGTGGTTTAATTTCTGTCGAGCCGGCCCATTCATGCTGAAACGTGGCTCTCCCACGGTTAAAAGCTCACCGCTGTTTATTTCTACGGCGCTATAACAGTCTATTGTTCCAATAATTGTCCAAAGTCGCGTGTATTTTAGTGAAATTGCAAAACGACTCGAATGATAGTAACCACATGTGACTCTCTCTACGGGTGTTGCAGGTGTCTACGATCCGTCTACTCATCTGCCACCTATAAAAAAAAATTGTCACATCACTAGTATCAAGTGCATTGTATCCTTATCTCCCCATCGAACTCCGACTTAATCCGCTCGGTTAGTCCATCAATGGTGTAAATTGCTTTCGTGACTCGCGAAATAGTCCCACGATGACTTTTCGCAAGAATGTATGTAATAAATGAGCACTCCAAGTGAATGTCAAAATCTTTCAGCAAGTTAGGCTTTAAAAATGTTTGCCGTGGATGACAAAGTAAACTGCGAAATTCGTAAACACTTTGAGATATTGTCAAGGACAAACAAGTGTTGATAAGGACGTTGTGAATTGTAATAGGTGAATGGATTTCTGCAAACACACTTTTTTTTGACAAAGGCATGAAGCCCTGAGAGCTCTGTTGACGTAAATAGGTAGTTCCTAACTTGCACAAACGAATTAACTACCAACTCTAAAGAATCGTAAATTGTATTTTTGAGGGGGATCCGATAAAGTGAGCGTTTAACACCATAAAATGTACCCCATTAAGTACTTATCTAAAACCCTTAATTTATCAATTCAACTTATAAGTATTAAATAACCTTTGTATATTTAAATACCTACCTTACAGACTATAATATCTTCTTCTATACTATTAATAAAGAGGTAACGCCTCGGCCTGTGACTGACTGACTGACTGATCTATCAACGCACAGCCAAAACTACTGGACCTAAAATCATGAAATTTGAAACATAGGTAGTTCTTACTATGTAGGCGCGCACTAAGAAGGGGTTTTGCGAAATTCACCCCCTAAAGGGGTGAAAGGGGGGGTTTACGTTAGTATGAAAGTCTTTCAATTTTGATGTTAGAGATTTGAAAATTTGGATTATGGTTGTTTATCAAAAATAAAAATTGACCTGTTTTAGTTTTTTTTTAAATTAAGCCATAAAGGGGTGAAATGGGGGTTAAAACAATGTATGGGAGATTTATTATTTTTAAAGCTAGAGTCTTGAAAATTGGTATTTGGGTTTTCCATACAAATTAAATGAAAGTAATTTCAGCATTTTTTTTTCTTCAGCTTACAAAGGGGTGAAAGGGGGTTAAAACGTCGTATGGAAAATTCGTCATTTTTAAAGCTAGATTCTTGAAACTTGGTATTTGGGCTTTGCATACAAATGTAATGAAAGTGAATTCGTTATTTTTTTCTTCAACCTAAAAAGGGGAGAAAGGGGGATAAAACGCCGTATTGTCAATTTTAAAGCTAGATTCTTGAAACTTGGTATTTGGGCTTTGCATACAAATGTAATGAAAGTGAATTCGTTATTTTTTTCTTCAACCTAAAAAGGGGGGAAAAGGGGGTTGAAACGAAGTATTGTCATTTTTTGAAGCTAGAATCTTGAAAATTGGTATTTAGGCTTTGCATAGAAATTTTATAAAAGTCCCCCCTATAGGGGTGAACGGGGGAACTGATTAAATTTGACAAAGTAAAGTTATAGAGTTTCCAGCATTTTTTAAATCAAATCTTTTTGAGATTCCTTCATTAAGGTTTACGATCACCAAAATTATCAATCCTATAAGTATCAGTAAAATTTCTTTTTGCTAATTACTTTGATTGTTGTGAATTCTACTTCGTTCAACAATACTTCATCTGTGCAACGTGATTGCGAGACCAAGGCATCCCCAACGATGTTGGCGATTACCCATTTTTATAGCCTTTTGTTTTGTCATCCATTTTGTCTGTCCACGTGAAATATGGCGGTTTCTATGAACTAGTGATGTGACTGAAATTACTTGAGTGACATTAGTGACTTGTTTAAAATCGACTTTAGTCCAATCTCAGTAGAGCTACTTTCTTATGTGATAGATGGTGGACGGCAGACTGATCACCTGAAGGTAAGCAATTGCCGCCGCTCATTGACACCTTCAATACTAGCAGAGTCACAAGCGCGCTGTTAACCTTTAAACCCCCTTTCCCCCTACTTACGAGTATGTCTTCGGTACCTGCTTTACGCCAGTCTTCTGTGAGGCCGTGGTTTCCTTTTTTATTTCTGTCGACCCGGAACATTCATGCTGAAACGTGGCTCTCCCACGGTTAAATGCTCACCGCTTTTTATTTCTACGGCGCTATAACAGTCTATTGTTCCAATGATTGTCCAAAGTCGCGTGTATTTTAGTGAAATTGCAAAACGACTCGAATGATAGTAACCACATGTGACTCTCTCTACGGGTGTTGCAGGTGTCTACGATCCGTCTACTCATCTGCCACCTATCAAAAAAAAATTGTCACATCACTAGTATCAAGTGCATTGTATCCTTATCTCCCCATCGAACTCCGACTTAATCCGCTCGGTTAGTCCATCAATGGTGTAAATTGCTTTCGTGACTCGCGAAATAGTCCCACGATGACTTTTCGCAAGAATGTATGTAATAAATGAGCACTCCAAGTGAATGTCAAAATCTTTCAGCAAGTTAGGCTTTAAAAATGTTTGCCGTGGATGACAAAGTAAACTGCGAAATTCGTAAACACTTTGAGATATTGTCAAGGACAAACAAGTGTTGATAAGGACGTTGTGAATTGTAATGTGAATGGATTTCTGAAAACATTCTTCTTTCTTGGTACGAACTGCTAAGGAATGGAACAACTTGCCGGCTTCTGTATTTCCAGAGAGCTACAATTTGGGTGTCTTTAAGTCGAGAGTGAATAGGCTTCTTCTGGGAAAGCACGCTACATCTTAGACCTCAATGTCACTCTCCATCAGGTGAGATGAGGTCAAGTGCAAATCCATCTTATATAAAAAAAAACTTTTTTCTGACAAAGGCATGAAGCCCTGAGAGCTCTGTTGACGTAAATAGGTAGTTCCTAACTTGCACAAACGAATTAACTACCAACTCTAAAGAATAACGTAAATTGTATTTTTGAGGGGGATCCGATAAAGTGAACGTTTAACACCATAAAAGTTACCCCATTAAGTACTTATCTAAAACCCTTAATTTATTAATTCAACTTATAAGTATTAAATAACCTTTGTATATTTAAATACCTACCTACATACTATAATATGTTTTAATAAAATTACATGCACGTGCAAAAATAGTCTAAATAACAACACTTCATTATTAATAACGCAATGTATTAAAAAACAATAAAATAACTAAATGTTGTAAAAAAAAATACAATAAAATGTTTTATACACACAACACGTTGTAAAAGAAAACAATATGGGTAGACGTATCAAAAATCATACTAAATCACAGAAAACTCTGGTGCAAAACTGATACCTATTATCTATTCTTTTAATGAGTTTAAGATTTTCAGGCGAACAATTTTGTGCGGGCTACAAAAAAACTCAATACTCAGATAAGTTTGAGATAGGCTTAATTTAGTCTTTGATTCCATAGCTACAAGACTCATAGTCCCAGATAAATACCATGCTCAGATGTATGCTATAGGTACATACTTTACATTTTAAATGAGTATGTAAAAATAACGCACAATTGAAGACTGCCAACCATCTAAATGATGGGGGTGGGAGTTGCTGAGTAGAAATATGTCGAAATAACGCGGCAGACCGTATCAATTCCCAGTATATTGGCTATATAGGTCGCTGCGATTCGGCACATTAGATCCAATCTGAGACCAATAGATGGCGCTGGGCATTGATTGCATCACGCCAGTTTTTCCCTTTTCGGTTCACCTATCCACTAAGGCGCCGTGTACTCCCTTTTAATGCGTGACGTTCACTCGATGAGGCATTCCGTTCCCTGTATGGTACAGTCGACTCCAAAAATATGTATACACTTTAGGACCTTGTCACAATACATATGTATAAGAAAGTCGAAGTCGTTCTTATACAAGTGTATTGTGACAAGGTCCTAAAGTGTATACATATTTTTGGAGTCGACTGTACAGGTGATTCGCCCACAGTCATTGCGCGGGGCCAGCGCCTGAGTGACTATGGACCTTATTGTTGTCTTATGTCTAATAAAATCGACCTCATTTTAAATGCTATAGATGTATCAGGTCCTTTGACTTTACTCTTCGTATGTAGGATCTCTTCCATGGTCAAGAGGACTTGGGCGCGGGTTTGTCACCAGTGAGATGGGGTTTATGATGGGCATATCCTGGATACCTTTGGCGGAGACCACCTTCACCTGGAAGTTCGGCAGATTGAGGAACAGCCTCTGATGGATCTCTTTGACGCACATCCTTAGCACCTCGTACGCTTCAGGTATGGTCAGGGCTGAAACGGTTAAGATAGTGGATGTTACCGTGGGAGAGCTTAGGCAAGAATGGGCCGACTCGACCGGAGTGATACCACGGCCTCACAGAAGTCCGGCGTAAAGCAGCGCCTGCTCTGTGGTTAGTCGAGTGAGAGTAGGGGTGGTCCAATTGGGGGAGAGGGGGTTAAAGGTTGGCCGCGCACTTGTGACTCTACTGGTGTTATGCAGGTGTCTATGGGTAGCGGCAATTGCTTAGTATGTGATACGTATGGGTGCTCGTCTGCTACCTATCACATAAAAAAATGTGAGTGAGATATTGTAAGGTTTGCAGGAATTTTTCAGTTGGTACTGAATGGGAATTTTACCGGGAAATTCCAAACCTTACATCTCTGTGAGTGCAAGACTAGTGTTCTTCAGTCAGCGAGTAAGAAATAACAAAAAATAGCATCAGCTCATAGTTGTCCACTGTTGAATAAAGTTCTCCATCTCCATGTATTAACACTTTTGCTAATGGTTGTGATATTACAGAACAGTAAATAGGCGAGAAACAGCGCCAGAATTAAAACTAATTCTCCGATAGTTGAGGAGTCTGAATAAGTTTTTTAACTTGCTTTGTTTTTGTTATGTTGAATCATAGTTGTAAATAAGATAACTTTGACGTGTAATCAGAAAATGTATCAAGAAAAGAAAGATATAAAGAAAATACAATTATTAATGTGGACATTACAACACATTTATGATACAAGCACCTGACATAAATACAAGAAAATACAAAAAACAAGTATTACATGAAATCAAATAGACATAATAACATTTATAAGTCGTTAGACCCAGAAGCCTTTTTAAAGGGATTTTTCTTCTTGTCTGCTATCTGGACCATATGACGCAACAAAGCAAAGAAAAAAGCCACAAAATCAAACAGTGTCCATCCACATTGACCATCAGTGCCGTGTGTTCAGATATTGTGTAGTGTTATAAATGGCCTTCACTCAGCTTACGTTACGACCATACTAAGGCCATAACGCTAGTAAAATGAAGTACCTAATACATTTCATTCCTACGAATGGATTCAGGATACTCACTAGGCTTATAATATCTGTCCAAGATGCTCAAGCAGAACAGTCCCCCGAAGCCGTGTGAGGCGTAAGGCACCTTGACGCACGCGGCGAGGAAGTCCAAGCTGTACAGCTGCCCCCCTTGCTCGTCGTGACCCGCGATCAGCATGTTCACCATGCAAGGGTTCTGGAGACAAATGTAGCTTTAGTATAAACTAGTGGCCCGCCCTCACTTCGCTTCGGGACCGTAATTCAGAAATGAACCAATAGATGGCGCTGTGTCCAATTACACCGCGCAAGCGTTTCGTGTTTTCGGTTTACCTATAAGCCTTGTCGTTGTCCATAGAAGTTATCTCTTTATAAATAGTATAGATATAGATAAAATAAAATGCAATGGGCAGGGCACTTTGCGAGGAGAACAGACGGCCGTTGGGGTGGAAAGGTCCTTGAGTGAAGGCCGCGTGCAGGAGTCCGCAGCCGTGGCAGGCCTCCCACCAGGTGGACCGACGATCTAATGAAGGTTGCGGGAGTCCCTCGGATGCGGGTGGCACAGGACCGATCTGTGTGGAGAACTTTGGGGGAGGCCTATATCCAGCTGTGGACGTCTATTGGATGAAATGATGATGAAAATAAAATAAAATAAAAATGTCGTACGCAAAATATGGGTATCTAGATTGTTGTTAAACACGTTTTATTTTAATACGAGAACCTGACTGACCTTACACGTAATAAAGCGACACCTCAAAAACGTCCAAAAGTTGAAGTATACTCCAAATTAACAGAACAAGAGAATCGTTAAGAAAGTATGACTCGTGAATCGTGAAAATTTTATTATAAAATCAGAAAAACCCGAATTTAATCCACCCTTGACGAAGTAAAGTCCCGAGTTATATTTCTCAAAGGAAACATTACCATGCAGAAAATTTTGTAGAAGGAATTGAATTGAGGAAAAATATTACAGAACTGACTTCAAAGTCGGAAGAGATTTAGCTAAATTCAGCTTGTAAGCGATATGGGGCTAAGCGTATTTTTAGTAGTCTCGGAATTTCTCTGATGGTCTCCATTTGGTATTAAATTGTGGCTTCGTCTATGTAAAAATATTGTTATGAAGTACGTATGAAAGAATTTATTCATTTTAGTTTGAATTCTATCATATTTCTATCGTATCAGAATTTCTTGTTTGACGTCAGACCAGTAAGATTTGAAACAACACAAATTATTTATGTGATACTTACTATACATTACATGAGTAAAACAACAACAATAAACAGTATAACAAGGTAATAATTATTTTACTTGGCTAAAGATTTTGTAGTACGGACAGCCACACATCAGGTTACTACAATCTGTCAAATTTCCTCAGTTGATATTGAACCAAACACGTTTGACATAAAGGTGAGGTTCGATTGAAGAAATTTGACAGATTGTAGTAACCTGATGTGCGGCGGTCTGTACATAATATGATTCGCTTTGCTATTTAACAAAACTACGACCACCAACACAAGTGGTGATTTAGAAAACTCTTTAATTCACACTCATATTAAGTAAACTAAGTAATATTTTTTCCACACGTGTAAACTTAGCTAACTTTTTAGCGTTCTGGTGACTGCACATGCTCGTCTGTCTGAGGTTCATTACCGGGGTTGACTAGTGATGCGATTTAAGCAAATACCACTCGATTCTCGTGTAATTAGTCAAATACAATCGCACTCGATACCATAATTCTCAAGAAAATATTGTTTTAAATTATTTTTTACAACATCTCTTAAATGGACCTGACCCATCACAATGACATGGAGTTTCTTTTTTTTTTGGTCTTTTAAGGTAACTATAATTTTTCATTATAAACTTAATTCCATTGTTCTAGATCGAATAGAACTGATCCGAAATCGATAGATCTTTAGCTTTTACATATTTACTGGCTATAGGGCAGGGGAATTCACATTGCTTCACTGATGCGGCTACGGAACGCAACCACCAGCTGAGGACAAATTTTCTCATACCTAGTATTTTTTTTAGCACCAGTGCATACTTACTGAGCATTTAATAGGTGGTGGCAGCATTTGATCCCAAAGCTATGAGAGCACTTAGAATATATAGACTACTGGCCCGTGTTAAAAAAATTATGGGTCATTTGAACCACCAGATGACCTATGTAGCGTTCTACAAAATTAAATGATCAAATTCACCCTGGAAATTGTCGGAAAATCAAAAAAATATCCGACTTTTTGGCGCACAATTTTTGTACGGCATCAGTTTCATGCTATTTCGTATTGCTTCTAATACATTATTCCGCAACGCCGTACAAAAATCATGCGACAAGGGGAAAATACCAAGGGTTGCAACCCCTCTCTTTCTGTGGTCCTCAGTTGGACAGCTTACAAGTGACGGCATAATGCTGAATCTTATTATTTTATGCTCTTATATCGTTCTAATAGGTCATCTGGTGGTTCAAATGACCCATAATTTTTTTAACACGGGCCAGTAGTCTAATAGTGTTGGCTACAATACGGTCGCCACCAGAATAATTTCAGATTAGTACGAGTATGTTTCTCCGTACCGTGTAGGTGACGGTCATTTCAACATACGAGCTTACACGCGCGTTTGAAACGCTAGTCTGAACCACGTCTGTAGCCTTACCATGAGTTTGAAATACTATGTTCGCTATCGAAAACTATCGCTTTGTCTCTTTCATTGTGAAGCATTTGAAAGAGACAGAGCAATAGTTTACGTTATGTCAGTTTTAGATGTCAACTCATGGTAGCGCTACTCAACTAACTGACTATCTAATGGTAGCGTTTATTATCAACGGTGGTATGGTCAGTTTAAGTGTCAAGTAACATCACTAGCACTGGGTGATGACTGTCAACGGTACTTATAATTACATTATGCCTACATAAAATTATAAAAGTATTTAAATTGACTAAGCAAGTAGCCTAAGCGATTTTCACACCCGTATTTTGGAGATTGCTGCTGTTACGTTAACTCGGGAGGTATATTCTCATACCCGATTCTATTCACGGGTCATTTATGCAGCATTGAAGACTCTGATACGAGTATCAGGGGGCTCCTATGAACCTTTACCTATAGTTGCACTCAACTTGATTAGATTCAAAATCGATCGAGTACTTAGTTTTGAAGTTTACGTCACTAATCATTGATATTTTCTACACATATTTGACACTTCACAATAGGGTATTTTACGACTTTTTATTTATTTATTTATTGTAAAGTTTTTGAAGTATAAATCACAGCTCCCTCTTTATTTTTTATCTATCATCATTAGTTCCAAAGATATAGAGTTGCAAAGTTCCCTATCAGAAAAGGAGAGCGATACGCTATTAATGACGTCACTAGGCTAGTGCTTCCTACAAGCGCCGTACAAAATTTTGTTTAAGAAAGAGACAGGTATATCAAAAGTTTGTTGCTCTATAACTTTCTTGTATCCAAACTTTTTAAAAATGTTTCTTCAGTAATCGTACACTTATACAGTAAATTATCGAGTCTAGGTATCGGATGTCGATATTTTAACGACGGTAAAATACCCTATTCTATAGTGGAAGCGTTTTAACGTGCTTTCCGAGGCGGAGGCGGTCTATTATCCCATAAGACCGCAAACATCCAGACTTCGAGCTGACACAGAATTTTTGAATAGCAAAACTCATGTACATATTTTTGGCCTGAACCTGGAGACCGAATCCGGGACCCCAAGAGCGGGTTTCGCTTTGAATTGCAATCCACTGCCTGCTACTGAGCCACGGAGGCGATCAATTTATTGAAAGTTTAAAACAAAAATTAACACATTATTCAAAAATTGATTGACAAAGCGTCGCGTTTTTCGGAAATCTATTATAGAACGATGTTTCAAGGTATCATCATAGCAGTAATGACACGGTCTCCGTGGAGCGAAACAGATTGAAGCTAATTAACCCTCTTTACAGCCACTTTATAATGCAATGCCAAAAATGAAAGTACTAGCCGCAACCTGACAATGCAGCGAAGAAAGTGATTCTCAAAACCACGCATGCTCAAAGAGTAACAGACAGGCAGTTTAATAGTGATTCTTTCCTATAGATAGCTCCACCCATACTATCTGGAATCATTCTCTTCCAGCGCTATTATTTTCCGCGCACGTGCAAATTGTGGAATGACCTTCCAGTTGCGGTGATCCCTGATCGCTATGACATGTCCATTTTTAAACGAGGCTTGAAAAGAGTACTTCTTTCACGGTAGGCAGCGGCATGACTGTACCTCGGCATTGTTGTTGTCTATGAGCGGCGGAAATTACCATTTACCATCAGATGGGCCGTATACTCGTCTGCCTACTTCAGCAATAAAAAAAAAGATGACGCTAGTTATTTACATAGGCTTATAAACTGCACTTACATTTTTTTTATAATACGAAAATACATAATACGATTCTATCACCGGAATCGGAAAATTGATTCAGACGAGAAGATCCGACAAAAAACTAGCCAATTCCTCTTTTATCAGTTATAGAAGCCAACTTCTCGCTATGTGGGATCGAGAGGCGGGCAATGACTCATCCTGTCAAACAATTCCAATAATATCGAGTACATCCAACAAAATGTGTTTAGTATGATAATTAACCTTTTAAAAATAACAACATGACAACATGTCTTTATAATGACTTCATTAACATAATTGGTATGTAGGTATCCCACTGCATCCGCTATTGATGATTCAATTTAATTATTTTATTGCTATTTTATTTCTATTATTATATCATGGAAGTGATAGGAATATGGAATATTTTCTTACACAAGAAAAGTCCTTGGATAACAAAAAGAATAGGCACTGACGGCTTATGTGATTTTGTTATTATATCTTCTACACCTAGGTACACAACACAAAGCGAACAAAGCGATAATTTCGCTATAACTTTCACAAACTTTTTCTTCTCATTTTTCTTTAAAATAATTTTGTTCATTGCGTATTACTTTGTGTATAAAATGGTAATGTGACTTGTCTGTTAAGCCTTCTGCATGTTCTTATTCTACATAATGGCGGGCATTTTGCAAAATATGATATTGACGTGGGGAAGGAGCGCTTGCGCAATGTTACAACCATTACAATTGAAAACTTTGCAGTCATTATGATGACATCTTTCAGGCACGATTTTCGAGAAGTTTTGTTACAATTACAAAGTATTTTTTTTCATGTGCCTACTACTACTTACTACCTAATTATATATTTAACATATTTATACAACTAAATGTAGGCAAAGCAAAAATAATACGTTACAGAATTAGCGTGAATATTTTTTGTTTAGAGAAACATATACGATTTCATGCCTGATGTTAGAGAAATAGGATCATTTATTTATTTACTAAGCACACCATATTACCGTTCAAACTAGGACCCTCCTATCGAACGCGCGTATGCATTTCTTCTACACTATAAAGAGGTAAATGCTATAGAACACGATAAGGCTTATAGGTAATCCGTAAAGACAAAACGCTTGCGCGATACAATCAACGCCCAACGCCATCTATCAGTAGACAGTGGAAGGAACTACTGTCCCGAAACGAAGTGAGGGCGGGTCTAGTATTTTAATAAACGCGCTCTAAGTCATCAGCCTGGAGTCCTTGGTAAAGAAGAAATCAAGTCAATAAATGAATAACCGACTTGGCAAACCATGGATCTCACAACTTTTTACTGGTAGATAGATAGATATTCTTTATTGCACAGAAATAGAATACATGAGTGAAACAACAGCTATAGACAGTACAATAAGGCGGTCTTATCGCTTGTAGCGATTTCTTCCAGACAACCTTTAGGTAGAGGAGAGAAAACAGCGTGTTGGCAATGGGGGTAAGGCAGTGCAAAGAGATTGCTGAATGAAAATAAGAAGTACAGATACTTATAATCCGGTAGTTGCGAGACTTGGTTTTTTTGACGAGTATTGTTTTTGATAGGATGTTTCTTACCCCAGTCTTCAAAGCGTCAGCCAGATTCTTCCTCGTGAAATGCACCACAGATGCTGTGTCCAGCTCGTACTCATTCCTCATCCTGTACAACCGCACGTTCTTCGCCACAAACTGTGAGAACTGGTGGGAGTCCCCAGATGGGCCGTTCAGTCCCATTATTAGTTTGTCGGTGATCTTATGCAGTTTGTCTTCGTCTGTGGAGGAGATTGGCTTCCGTTATTGGGGTTTGAGGAAGGAGGATTTGCGGAGTGATAGGAAATTGATTGCTAGCTAATTCTATGTTCTATTTAGAACACAAAGCGGCGAGGGCTGGTGGTAGTTTAGTGTATAAGAAAGTGCATCTTCTAAACAGAATGTAATGCATTTTAAATTTGAAAGTACGTCATGTTAACATCTACAACTAATGGGGTGTGAAAAATCCGCTAGATGGCGTACTGTAGAACTGAGGTCCATTTACACAGTGATTGGTTATCTTTGATGTGAAATGTCATACTTAATGTCACAAAACAACCAATGACGTTTAAGTTGATGATCTTAGTAATTCGATGCCATCGCCACCAATCGCCACTCGCCGAAGACTACTGCTTTACGGGTAGATAGAACAAGATAGATCTATTTATTGCAAAATGTTTACAAATATTTAATGATGGTATACATATGTAGGCGGGTTTATTGCTAATAGCGACTCTTCCAGACAACCTCAGGGTAAAAAAAAAGTACAGCGAATCAAAAAGCGGTGCATAAGGCAATGTAAGCCAGAATGAAGTGGTTTTGTATTGATGCAAGTAATGATTGCTACATCTAAATATGCTTTCTCTACTGAATCTAAATCTGTTGTCAACAAATGCGCAGTGAAATTAGCGCAAATGAGAGACAGTTGAAGTAATTGATGGATCTAGGTCAGGTGCAGTCCTTGGCCTTGCGCACCCGCAGCGCAATGCAATGGGTTACAGTTACTAGTGGGACTGCAAAGTATAGGCGATGCAGAATCGAGCAATGGGACCTCAAGAGTGGTTTACACTACAATAAGTATACAGCAGCGAGTTAAGTTGCATCAGCTAGTTTAGTCCCTATCGCCATTTTAACGTCAAAAGCGAGTTAATTAGTAAGTTGCTGATTAAGTTCTAATGTGTTGAATTAGATCCCGCGCGATCCTATCTCGCATCTAGAGTAAGAATAAATTAAAAGAGTACCTACTATTGGTAAACAGTCCATAGGGTACAACTATCGAAAGCAATGATAGTGTTCTCTATGACTTTTTTATACTAGAGGCGGCAAACGAGCAAGCGGGTCACCTGCTGGTAAGTAATCACCGCTGCCCATGAACATCTGCGAGATCAGAGAGGTCGCTGATGCGTTGTCCGGCCTTTTAAGAAGAAGTACGCTCGTTTCTTGAAGGTCCCTAAGTCATAGCACGTTTTGACGCTACTTACCACTTACTAATTATTATTTAACTGTCTGTGTACTAAACTCGCTACTGTACTTGCCGTAGTGAACTTAAACCGCTGTATAGGGAAAATAATATCAAGTATGTTAAACTAGATGAAAATGGCTCTTATTAGATAAGTAAGATGGGTCAAATTGTGTGTCCGCATTATACATCGTAAATAAATACTTGATAAAAATAGATACCATTATATCAGACGGTACTTTCGTTTTTATCATAATATAATCAGTATTTTAAATAGCTATGTAAATATCAAGATGATCTAGATAAATATTTCTCAAGTGTGCCAGCACGTCCCCCATCCAAGATTTTATCATTAATGCGCGTTGCTTAAACTGAATCTATTGCAAACTATACCACCCCGAATAAAAGGACAACATAATTTCGATTTTCCCACGTTATTCAAAGTAGATGTAACATTCATAGAATGCGCGATCCCTCTTAGCAAGATTTGCTTAGACAATGACTCACACGCATTTGTCAAAATGTTTAAACTGAAACGTCTTACGTTGCTTCATTTGCCCCAAAATTTTTTATTACACTAAAGGAATTAACGACAGAAAATTGTCAGCATGAAGAAATAGGAGCCTGGTGGTCCACCTACTCGTCTGCCATACAATGACACAAAATAAAACATGAAGCCTACTAAGTGCCAAAGTGGTCGTAGTGCAATATTCAGCGATGGATAGACCTAGTTAACAGTTATATTGTAATGGACTAAGACTTGATTCGACAAATCTCTATCCGAGGATATACTTATGGTATACCGCTGCGATTATATGGAATTCCAGCCTTATAGGTTAGGACTTACAAGTTTACTGTTAGGTAAATATTAGTCGAGCTGGGGCAGCGTGGTCCAGAAAGACCCACGACAGAAGGAATGGAAAAAATTGGAGAGGCATAATATGCTCTGCAGTGGGCAAAGACATGCTGCTGAAGAAGAAGAAATATTAGTCAAATCGCACCTCAGAATGTAAAAAATAGAACAATTCCTCACCATCTTTCAGTACAATGATGCTCTGTGTATTCATCTGGTCAGCAGCGATTATGGTAAAATCATTACATTGGATACCAAGCAGGCACTGGAACAGACTGATCCCAATGGACATGATAGAAGAATCTTCTAATCCTTATTGATTTATTCTGCTGTCAAGGTTATTCCAACATCTTAAACGTTATTGTTTTCTATAGACAGTGCCATGTCTGGGTGTTTTTTCCTGTAGGTATGGGCTATTTACTAGGTAGTAGTTTTGAAAACGAATAAAAAGTCTACTGTTTACCTCGGATTTTCCTTATATTTCAATATTCAGGACGTTAGTTTCCTCTTAGAAGTCTTGATATTGCGCGATTGCAGTTATGATAATAATTGACGATAATAATGAAAAACCGTGTAAGAGTATGTAAGATGTATAACAACTGGTTTTATTATTGATCTGTTATTAAAACTGATTAAGAATAATACAAAATCTTTACAAAATGTAAGTAGAAAAGTACTCTGTGATGTAAGTTTGTCACCGTTTGTCAATTTGTTGTCACTCAGAGTTGATCAAAAAGACCACAGATAAAGACTTGAAAAGAAAACAAATCGCTGCAAATCAAGTGCAAATGAAGTTTTCTATATCTATACTATATATAAAGAGATAACTTCTATGGACAACGACAAGGCTTATAGATAAACCGAAAACACGAAACGCTTGCGCGATGTAATTGGACACAGCGCCATCTATCGGTTCATTTCTGAATTACGGTCCCGAAGCGAAGTGAGGGCGGGCCACTAGTTATAAATAAAAAGTACCTAAGTACCTAAGTACTTTTGGTATAATAAAAAGTTTTCTATTCTAAATTGGGCTTCCCGGTTTATTATTGGACTATTACCTCTGATTATTACCCTTAGAGTACTTTGAATAGGGAATTATACCTACTCAAAGTTATTACCAATCATGTACTTAAGTACTCAATCCTTCCTATAACTATCCATACTAATATTATAACTGCGAAAGTAACTCTGTCTGTCTGTCTGTCTGTCTGTCTGTCTGTCTGCTACTCTTTCACGCCAAAACTACTCAACGGATTTAAATGAAATTTGGTATACAGATAATCTAGACCCTAAGAAAGGACCTAGGCTACTTTTTATTGCGAAAAGGGGGTTGTAAGGGGTTAAAAGGGGGGTAAAAAGTTACTTTTCCACGCGGACGGAGTCGCGGGCGGCCGCTAGTCTATTATAAAGGCGAAAGTTTGTATGGATGTTTGTTACTCTTTCACGTAAAAACTACTGAATGGATTTGAATGAAACTTTACCACAATATCGCTTATACATCAGAATAACACATAGGCTACAATTTTTGAGGTTTCTACGAACCTGAAGTCCACGCGAACGAAGTCGCGGGCAAAAGCTAGTATTGTATAAAACGCGACGTTGCGTAAGTCCCAAAATAAGAAAAAGTTCTAAGTGAGTATGTTAGTTTCAGTGCACAAAAGCCGGCAAAATTGTCCGGAAATATCTTTCCTAAAATAAATCCAAATCAAACTGATATCTTGTCTTATTTTACACGCGTATGTGCCACTTGTACGGTTATACATAGATAACACATAAGTAAATATTGCACAATACTGGTTATTCAATATTCTTAAGACCGATCTACTTTTATTACTTAGTTAGAGTGCGATAAATGAAAGTTCGTTTGCATAGGGGTATCTATAAGTGATGGATTGGTTACAACACAACACAAGAGAAATCAGGCAGGTTATATACTCAGTTTTAACCCGTACTCATGTCCTTTCCCCATTCTGGCGATAAGTGAGGGTCGCAGGGACTTAGCTCCATGTCTCCAGCCCCTGACGGCGGAGAGCCTGACGAAACCCTCCTGCTCTCCTGTAGGTGGGTATGTATATGTATAGAGTACCCAGACTACATCGGCTTACTTTGATACCTACTTAGGGTTGCTAATGTGAGTGAAAGAGGTAGCTCATAATGTATATTCATTTCATTTTATTTCATTCACAGTTCATTCAACAAAAGGGAGTAACAAAATTTAAAAGAAATTATTAAATTTAATTATTTTTTATAAGTATGTATCGAGAATAACGAGAATAAAATTGGGGGCTCGGTTTTTAAGTTTTGGTGAACTGTGCCCTATTTTGCAACAGAATTTTGTATAATAATTTAACACTATAGTATCAAAGTTGACACAGTACACATTTGCGTACAAACTCACGTAACACATCGTAATGCTTGATACCTTTCTCTGAAGGTAGTAATTCGTATTCTAATATTTGCGTAAGACATTATCTGGCTATTACGCAAATTGTATCCATTACCCTTAATGTGATAGTAGAAAAAGCTTATAAGATTCGTCTTCAAGATGAATGTTTGTTACTTTGATATGTATAGCTATTAGATAGTTGAAAGCATATTAATAATGGTTATAAATTAATGGAAAACTTGGCTGTAGTTGTATTAACAACTTAGATAGGTATTAAATGTAACGACTTCGTTGGCGAAGTATCTTAAAGTTTCCGGTTTAACATTTTACATTCCGAATAACTATTTTGTTCTATGATTTTTTTGGAAATGAAATAAAAAACATTTAAACTCTTCACATGAAGTCTCGTGAATTGTTAATTTTGTATGGGAAGTCGCAAAATTTTCAATTTCTGATACCACCGGCTTGAAGTATCGCTTACGCTACGTTTTCGCCGAGTGAGTGAGAGTACAGAAGGCCCAATCGAGGGGAAAAGTGGTTTAAAAGGTCAGCAGCGTACTCGTGACTCCACTGGTGTTGCGGGTGTCTATGGGCGGCGGCATTACTTACCGTCAGTTGGGTGATTCGGTCTAGTCTACCACCTCTCACATAAAAACAGATTCAATTCGACATCCCTCGCAAGTCGAAAGTTAATAATGTAGTGAGCAATCGCAAAAGTGAGTATCTGACTCCTAACTGTACTTTCCACAGTCTTATTCCACTTCGTGCTAATTAAATGTAGATATTAATACAAATGATCGCAGCGAAACTCGTTCATAGAAAACGATTGCTTGGACAAGGTTTAGTCGCAATACATTTTAGATAGATAGATAGAATATACCTACCTAACGTCAAACAGTAAACGTCAAGCAGTAAGTACATAATTATGTGCTTAAAAAATTACGTCGCGTTAATTCCCGTCTATAATAATAATAGTACCTACCTACATTTTATGAGACACAGTTCACCGTGGAAGAGCCACGCTACGGCATGAATGAGCTAGCTAGACCGGAGTGATACCACGGCTTCACAGAAGACCAGCAGCGTAAAGCAGTGCCTGCGAAGAAAGCTTGTTTCGAATTTTTCGGGTTAATTTGTTCGGGTTTGAGATCGTCAATCCGCGTTAAAAACTAATTCCTAAACGCTATTTAGTACTCAATGTAAATACCTACTGCGTTAATTTTGAGACTGTTTATGTACTTTGTTTAATAAATAAATATAATACCTGCGTTTTCGCATTTTTCTACGTAGGTATAATAATTATCTTGTAACTACGTTGTAGAGTTCGGGTCAACACTTTGTAATACCTAGAAACAGGTCATGGTTTTACTAATACTCTACGTAAATGATGCAATTATATCTTAAAGCAAGCTGAGTTCTCTGTTATTTACAGTACCAACACAAGACATTAAATGTAATTAAGAAAAAAATTTATTTGGACACATGGATACAGTTACCAAAAACATTATTAAAAACACAACACTAATTAGGTTCATTACAGTAACAAAAGACTCGTCCTCATTTTGTTTCGGGACGTAATTTTGCTATTAGTTGCAATATGTTCCAATAGATGGCGCTAGGTGTCAATTGATTCGCGCTAGTGTTTCGAGTTTTAGATTTGTAATATGTCACCGCAAGATAATCAGAATCCTAACATGTTCCATTTCCTAGGAAGCTAATCAACTGGAACATTATAAACTGCTGTTAGATAATATGAATAATTTCAACGGTCGGTGTTAAGTTTATTTTTCGAAAATAAGTTTGGGTGTAGAAGTGAGGGCGGGCTATTAGTAATTAAATAAATTATATAAATATAACTAAAAGTCACAGAGATCATTCAGCTAGATAAGCCTTGCCTTGGCTCGAAAAACCACAAACGAGCAGTTATTTTCAACACTATTATTATAAGCAATTCTCAGGAAAATCAGTCATGGTTAATTATATTTGACTTAGCTAAGCAATTTAACATAATTATGTTGATTTTAACTGTACATAGTAAGAGGATGTATGGAGACTTATGAACATCTTAAAAATAATGCGATGATAATGGTAATAAAATGATAAATACGCCAGATAGGTATAACCGTTAGTTTCTAACCAAAGCATTACCTGTGCTATGAGTAAATATGACTAGTAAATATACATCCGAATCCGATACGATTTAAAAAGTTTCGTCTGGAAATCGAAACCTAAAGGGCTAGCACAAACATTTAAAAGTATCGTATCGTGCCCATGTTACGATTACGATAGTACTCAACCCAAAGTACCTTTGTTGACGTATCGTATCGTACCATTTCCTTCAAAAATGTATTAGAACGTTAGTTGTTTCATCTGTGGAAGGGCGCTCACGTAACGATATTCATAAATTCGTTTATATACATCAACTCATAACAATTTCTGACGTTTGTGCTGACAATTTTTATCAAACATTACGTTTTGTACGATACAGAGAGATCTACAATTATTCATACAAACTGTTTAAGATATCCTGTTATAACTAGTTTTATATAAGTTTTATACCTCTGTTTTGTGTGCACTATAAAGCATATTCATTCATTCATATCGTATACCTACGTATCATAAACTAATGTGTTAATGCTAGGCCCCTGTTGTCGCTGCCCTCATCATACTAGATCAAAGATCGTCACACTTTACTGTTCACGGGCCACACATAACAATGTGAGCATCAGGGCCCGGGACCGCAGTACAGTAATACCCCAGAGTTACGCGATAGGTGGGTCCAAGTCATTGCCGCGTAAGTCGAATTCGCGTAGGTCGAGGTAAAGCCTTTCCAATTGTAGTTAACCCTTCTGTTAAGTTTGAAATCAGCCTGATCAATATTTTAATCATACTGACGTATAATATGTTTACATAAGGGTCTTAAGCTCGTCCATTTTTAATACTGACTATGAAATTCCAGCCATTAGTTGGCAAAATTAACCTATTTGTTCAATGATGAAAAACCGCGTATCTCCGAATTCGCGTAAAACGGGGTAGCGTAAGTCGGGGTATTACTGTGTACGTGAAGGCGTTTCAAGTGCTTTTGCATACTTATACATAGTAAGTAAGTAGTCCATACTAGATCTATCAAGCGGCAAAGTCGCTAAACGGCAACACTCTCGCATTATCTCTGATGGCAAGTTGCCAGCCGATGCTCGCGAGCGTTTAATCAGGCTGGCTTTACCCTAGTTATTAAAATGGTTTCATTATCGCACTTGTTGACACGGGCTCTGTAAGTTGCTGTCAGGCGGGTAATTAGAAAAGCTGGGGTAGTGTTGCCGGATAAGCGATGGTGTCAGTAGTCGATAGTTTTCACAATTTATAGAAAACTATCGATAAGTACAAGATTTTTGTATCGATGTTTAAAACTATTTTTGATATCCATCCATATCCATATGGGATTGTATATTTAGAGATTAAATACATATTATGTACTCAAAGCTTTTTCAAAAGTGATGCCAATCTCTATCATCATTAGTAGTTATAGCTATAGACATTTAATGTAAATATTGTTTATGTAATACTAGTGGCCCGCCCTCAATTCGTTTTGGGACAGTTATTCCACTGTTCACCAATAGATGGCGCTGGCCGTAGATTGAATCACGCTAGTGTTTCGGTTTTTTGGTTTGCATATAAGGTTTGTCGATGTCTATAGAATTTATCTCTTTATAAATAGTATAGATATAGATTTATACGTGGCTGCAGTTGCTGTCGGCTACATATTCAAGGGCTGTGATTAGTAACCATCAGGTGATTCACTTATTTACTTTTCACCTCAACTATAGATAAATAGATGACAGACGAGCAAACGGATCACCTAATGTAAGTGAATGTTGCAGTTAAATTGCACATCTACAACAATTTAAGCTCTACAATTATAAAATTAGATACAAAACAACGCCTGCAGCCCCCCTGAGAACTAGCACCATTATCATCAGATTAACACATTCCCAGCATTTTGCAGCGCTATGTAGAGCAGCCCGCTGGTCCAGAGTGGGAATCTCCCAGGACCGTTAGGCTTTTGTCCTTAGTAATTGTGATCATAGAGTGATCTTAGAGTTGATTCACACAGTAGGTAAACAATTCTATCTTCTCTAGCCAAACGAAAAAACATCAGCGAATTTTCAAAAGTCGTAGAAAGCGAGTGCATTCCTTACTAAAAGTCGTTAGCGTTCTGTGAATCCTCAGGTGATGAGGGTGTCCATGAGCGGCGGTAATAGCTTAACATCAGGTTATCCGTCAGTTTGTCTGCCTCCTATGTCATAAAAAAATGTTGTCTAGAATGTACGTTCGAACACGAGTTTAATAAAAAGATGTAAGGTGCTTAAGGAATACGATGTCGCGTGTTAGAAATATTGTATTGCATCTTGAAAAATTAAATTTGCTTTTATCTAAGTCTGTAATGTTTTGCTTTCTTAAAAAATATCGTATTTTCGCCACAATCAGTGTGTAGGGTAAATAGGTTAGCGGTGCTAGTTTTATTCGTATAGCCCCTTAAATGTTATAAATTCAAAATGTCTATAATAGCTGTAAAACTACTATACTTAGAATAGAATAGAATAGTAAACTATTTATTCAGTGTAATAATATTTATTTACTTAATGTAAGCGCTGTTGGGATCACTTTTTCAAAATGCTTTTAGTATGGAATTGTGTATTTAGAAATTAATAACGATGGATACACCGTTTACTAGATCGAGTTCACACTTATGGTGGCAAAACTCAGTCCCCCTTTATTACATGAAGATGGAGAAATAATCGGCATGATGCTGTCACTTTCATTTGTGACTTTAATAAAAGTGACAGCATCTTTTTTAAACCATGCCTAACTTTAATCTCCGTTTTGGATAAGGGGGAGTATAGCTGGAGGCACGAAAGTATAGCGATGACCGTTATTTTGCGCACTTGTAAAAAAGAAGACTTTCTATGAAAATTGGTTTCTGCGCACTCAAGGTCATAACTACACTTTCTTGCCTCGGACTATAAGTTGATCCATCATAGTGTACACTAGCTCTATGCCTCAGTGTGTGAAGCAACGCTTTAGCTTTAACTTACAGTAATCTGGCATTCTTTGGTTATCGTGGATCGTAAAACAAGATAAACTCTGGAAAATTCATATTGTTTATAGCGCTATTAGAAGACTGTTGAAATCATGCGGCTTTCAAAAGGATTTGTTTAGCGTCGTTTATTGTGGTTGAGAACACAGACTTATAATATTGTGTCAGTACTTGTGTGTGTAGTATTTTTGCTTGTGTTATAACCTTCAATCATACAGGGTGCATTAGTAACAAGTGTATCCCTTTTACCACCTTTTCCAACAAACATTAAGTTAAGAACAACACTTACGTTCTATGACTTTCAGAATTCACTTCCATCAACACTTCTGATGAACAAGTCACATGACCGCAGTACGGACAGCCGCACATCAGGTTACCACAATCTGTCAAATTTCCTCAGTTGATATTCAACCAAACACGTTTGACATAAAGGTGAGGTTCGATTGAAGAAATTTGACAGATTGTAGTAACCTGATGTGCGGCTGTCTGTACATTGAAGTCATAGACATAGGTGGTAGAAGATATGGTTTAAAGGTTTATTTACTGTACCTATATAAGTTATTTGTGCGACTTTTCTACTTACCTACTTATGTAAACGCCCCAAATTCTGAAAAACTGATTCGGAGAAAACCGTCAATGACTTGCTCAAAATAATAATTAAGTAATATTTACGTCAAAACGCTTCGCAGTATCAGCAAAAAACAGTTTTTATTTCACCAAAGGACGAGATAGAGAAAGAAAAATTTGTAAACACGATTTTCCATTTCCATGGCACACTCATAAAAACATAAATTTTCCCAAAAGTGTCAAAATCTTCGTTACTATCTGGAGGAAACCACCCGTGTATGACAGTGCAAACTAGTGTGTGAGAGAGAGCCGCGATGCCGGACACGCTGTCTCTGTCGGCGGGGGTGAGCCTGGGGCTGCTCGCTGGCATCGTGTCTGGTGTGTGCTACCTCTTCGCCAATGGACTCGCCTGGCCCAAGTAAGTGTTTTTTTATAGTAGCACAGTTTATTCTTACTTAGGTACTACTTATTATTCTTACTAATCCACCGGTTCAAATTCGCTCAAAGAGCTATGGAAAGGGCTATCCTCGGAGTATCTTTGAAGGACCGCATCAGAAATGATGTAATCCGACAGAGAACCATAGTCACCGACATAGCCCACCGAATTAGCAAACTGAAGTGGCAGTAGGCTGGTCACATTAGCCGCAGAACTGACAACTTTTGGAGCCATAAAGTCCTTGAGTGGAGACCGCGACTCGGTAAACGTAGTGTTGGACGCCCTGCTTCAAGATGGGATGACGACATTCGAAGGCTGGCTGGAGTGAGCTGGATGAGAGTGGCTGAAAATCGGGAGCTGTGGCGTGCATTGGGGGAGACCTATGTCCAGCAGTGGACAAGCGTGGGTTGCTAATGACTTATTCCACTGGCTCCGACCCGAATGACTCTTGGACTCCAAAACAATAAAACGCCACTTTGGTCGATCCTGCACTACTTGTTGCCATTCATTGGCCTGAAGTTCTCGCAGATATTAATGCAAGTAGGGTATTTGTTTTCCGAAGAATATTAAGGGCGACAAATAGTCCGTCACGTTGTAGGTACGTACAGCCACACATCAAAGTATACAAAACTGTCAAATTTCTTCAATCGACTCTCATCTTACTGTCGAACGCGTTAGGTTGAATATTAATTGAGGAAATTTGACAGGTTGTGTTAACCTGATTTGTGGCTGACTGTACATACGTTAAAATGTAAAGAGTTTAAATTTCTTGACAAATACATAGTTAGCTAGGTACCTACCCACTTTGAAGATGATGTCACGGTTATTAATTTTTTTGTACAAAGGTATTCGTCTTAGGTTAAAAATAATAGAACAGTTTCTTAGAAGTATTAAGTATAATCACTGTAACTAAAGTGATGGGAAACGAAAGTAGAGTTCACGTTTCTACGGTTATTGATAAATTATTGGCACATTTTTAGGAGAAATGGCTCTACAATCAAAGAGAAATTAAAATTTCTTCGCCTAACTACTTATATTTATATACTTATATCAGAGGTCTGGTTTGGGAGCCCTAGGCACATGCCTAATCAAATGATATAGCGGAGCAAAATAAACATTTGTATAGCAATTCTTTATTCTTATGTAAATATTGCACTTAAAAAAATCATCGGAGGGTTCAGTTTGGACTCGAACCCACAACCTTCCACACTCTAGGTGGCTGTGCTACCGATTTTATTGTGCATAGTAATCACCAAGTTGACGACGCAAAAGTCACGGGTTCGAGTCCCGCACCAACACAAAATAATGTTTGTTCATCGAACAGATATTTGTGATGTGTCTTGGTTATTGTGGTTGCGTTGTTGTTTCTGGTTTTCATAGCACAAAGGAAAATTTTAGTTTGAGTCCCGGAGGACATAGTGCGTGATGTCTCAACTTATAAGTATTTACCATTAGTCTAAGATCCGTAGAACATCGACCTTCACCGAGCTGATAATCGAATGAAATATCCTTTATGACAATTTTATATACTAGAAAATATATTAAAAATAGGTTTGCTAAAAAAATCCTGGACAGACTATTTTTAATTAATTTTTTAAAAACAATATTTAACTAAATTTAATATTTAATAAAATTTTCATTCTTACTTAAAGTATAAAACGTATAGAATGTGCCGCCAATTTTTTTATTATCATTTCAAGTGAAGGTAAACTGCCATCGACATACCTGTTTATACCTGACAACCGAGTTCTCTGTCCAGGTAAATAATAGACAACCCAATGGCGGCACATTCTATACGTTTTATACTTTAAGTAAGAATGAAAATTTTCTTATTATCTTAATGTTGCAAAATTTAGTTAAATATTTTATTTTTTAAAAAATTAATTAAAAATAGTCTGTCCAGGATTTTTTTTAGCAAACCTATTTTTAATATATTTTTCTAGTATATAAAATTTGTCATAAAGGATATTTCATTCGATTATCAGCTCGGTGAAGGTCGATGTTCTACGGATCTTCTACTACATTGCCCGAGAGTGAAAAAGGTATACCTAGGTAGCTGAATAAACAATCTTGCAACAAATTATTCAGCTAGTACCTACAACGCCATCTACCGAGGAGCGTGCGAAACTAAGTTACACTACAACAAGTTAACCGCTGCGTTACGCAAGTTAAACGGCAGTTAGTACGTACTGTCTCTAGAATTTAACAGATGGCAGAGTATGCGCGAATTTATACAACGTCGTAAGTATATCCACGTTGTTTCCAAACTCTACCTCAACTAAAAAAAGCCAAAAAGCGACGGGGGTATTAATCCTGTTTGGTTTTTAATATCATAATCATAATCATAAATCTTTATTGTTTCATTTGGTGTACATACAATGTGGTCTTAAAAATAAAAATAACATAAGTACTGTCCGCAAATGAACCCTGTAAGGGTATCACAACATTATAGGAATATACCTCAACTAATAACACGGCATAATGTGTTCCTTCCTAGTGGGGCCCTCCGACACAAAATAATTACACACAGAAGTTAGACTTTGACCTGATTTTGAATTTAGAAGAGTTCGTTGACATATGCTAGGGTTGTTGCCCGGCATGAGTACATAAGCGCGCGGTCTCTACCATAGACCTCGACAGTTTGACAATCTTATGTCATAAGTTAGGATTAATGTGGTCGAAAGGCGTTTTTGCCCGTTAGTGCGCATGCGTGAGTACATGACATATTTTTAGCTCTTAGTGGGCAGTCAGCCTTCTGTGTCAATATGTATTTTGTGCCTCCGAGCTAGACTTGTAAAACTAATAGCAATGCTTCAGTTGCTCAATGTACTTTTCGAGTTTGTCAACAGAATTAAATGTATCTCCACCGTTTTGGCAGAAAGTGCCTGATCTTTTCAGCTGAGCCCTCGCCCTGGTAAGTAGGTATGGTTAGCAAAAAAACAGATAGATATTCTTTATTGCACAGAAATAGAATATATGAGTAAAACAACAGATAGACAGTACAATAAGGCGGTCTTATCGCTTGTTGCGATTTCTTCCATATTGCTGACCTTACCTTACCAATATTACTGTTATTTACCTACTATATTTTGGGGTTAAAGGTTGGCAGCGCACTTGTGACTCTTCTAGTGTTGCAGGTGTCTATGGGCGGCGGCCATTGCTCACCATCAGATGATCCGTCTGCTCGTCTGCCACCTATCAAATAAAAAAAAATGATACCTCTGTTGTCTGCTATCTATAACGCAATTGCTTAAGCTACTTAGTACGGAGTTAGGTCAACGTTTGAGATGATATTGATATTGTTTTTTTTTTTATTCAATCGTGACTTTTCATTTCCAATAAATACCGCAACAGCAACTTAGTAATTAATCTAAGTACTCAAACATCGATTACACCCAAAACTAGATACCAATCAGCCAACGTACTCATGTTTATTCTGGTTTCGTCACATCCGGATGTGACGCGTGACAAAGGCGAGCATTAGCGGCCACCCGTGGAGCGTGTCGCACTATTGTGACAGATCCATCACATCCACAGAACAATATTACTCCTAATCACATCACACATCTACTGGACGAAACATTGGTCCAATATCTAGTAGAGTACTTTCGCCTGTTGGAATCGCTGCTGAAATTAATGTCCTCCTAACCGATAATACGGTTATGGCGCCCAATCTCAAAGATCAGCCATCGACGCAGGACATTTATAGTGCGCAAACACACCGGTGCACCGGCACTCTCCCTATTCTATTCTCTTACCCTCATATTTCGATGGAAGACCAGTGTGATATGACCGAAGAAGGATCAGGCGCACGACAGCTTAAGGGGCTATACGAATTAAACTAGCGCCGCCAACCTATTTACACTGATTGTGGCGAAAATATGATATTTTTGAAGAAAATAAAACATTACAGACTTAGATCCAAGTAAGTAAATTGGATTTTTCAAGATGCCATACAATATTTCTAACATGCGACAAGTAACAATAATGTTAATTACTGCTAAAAACGGCCACTTTTATACATTGTATTGCATCTTGAAAAATTCAATTTACTTTTATCTAAGTCTGTAATGTTTTGCTTTCTTAAAAAAATTCGTATTTTCGCCACAATTAGTGTACAAAGGTTGGCCGTGCTAGTTTCATTCGTATATCCTTAATGTGCTTTCCGAGGCACGGGGGTACAAGACCGCCAACTTCCAGACTTCTGAGAATTTCTCAACAGAACAAACATACAAATTTTGGCCCGACCCGGGGATCTAACCCGGGACTCAAGCGCAGCCATCGCTTTAAAGTACGACCCTCTACACACAGCGCTGCCGAGACAGTCAGCTGTTGAAACTACAAGAGCCATGAAACTGATTGGTGAGGAGGCACTACCTGTATCCCAGCAGCGCAGGACCGGGTAATTTGGCGAAACGAAAGATTTCCTACCGTTAAGTGATAGCCAATAATATACTTACCTAAGTACTGTACTGTAGACTGTACTGTAGCAGTAAAAGGTGGCGGTATCGGCTTGAAATATCCTTTATTGCTTTTCTGAAATCAATAGGTTAGTGCACTTCTTAACTAAGACACTCTGGGAGGATATTCCCTCCAAGTCGTTGCTATAACGTGAGGTCTGGACCCTCCTTACTATATCTACTCTTTAGAGATCTATTACAACTGCTTAAATGAGGTTTAAGTCCAGCAATGGATCAACAGTCTTTATTGATAAAACTGCTTCAATGCCCATACAAAAGATTTCAACGAAATTAATCTTTAAAACAAAATTATATTGATGCGATAACTTCTTACGCGTAGCCATATTTTGGACAATCTACCCAATATAATTTAATAAATTGTAGCCTATGTGTTATTCTGATATACCTATAAGCTAAATTGTTGTAGAGATTCATTAAAATCCATTCGGTAATTTTTGCGTGAAAGAGGAGCACACATCTATATTTTATAAAGAGATAACTTTAATAGACAACGACAAGGCTTATAAGTAAACCGAAAACACGAAACCTTGCGCGATGTAATTTAGCACAGCGCCATCTATTGGTTCATTTCTGAATTACGGTCCCGAAGCGAAGTGAGGGCGGGCCACTAGTCTATCCATATTTACAATCTTTCACGTTTATAAAATTAGTGGGATTTGTTCTTTAGCCACTTAAAAACTTTGCAATGTAGCCTACCCCTTAGTACTTATGTACAAAACGTGTCCTAAAGTTAGACCTTAGCAGTATATATGCACAAGGGCAATCGGCCTGTTCCACTGGATTGCCATTATCTGATCAAAAAGAGGGTCACTTAATTTCCTAGATTTTTTCGCCATTATGTTGAAAATAGTGACGCCATTTTGCATTGTGCTAAAAATATTTTTCTCTTTACGCAACTCACTCCATTCACTAAATCATAGACAAAATCATAGACAGCGCAACAAAGACCAACGCTAATTTCTTAAATCCGTTTATGCAAAAAGGCAATTTAATTGATTTCAATGCTGCAAAATCGTCATCAGGGCAAGACCGCCATTTTGCTCAATTATCAAACTTTGGGGTCACGTAGCAAATGGATCCATCACGTTTTGGCCAGGTCAGGATCGCCCTGTCACGTCCGAATTCGGTACTTTGATTGTAGATGCTGTTATTTGAATTTTCACTGACCACGACCAATATGAGATACGGTAACCAAGCATCAATTTAAAATAACCAATTGAATTTGTAGTAAGTCCTCATAATATGCATGTCGTTCGAAGTGGTCGATTTAGAGCCTGGGGGAGTCTAGTTAACGACTGCATTTGGACCTTTGCAACCCTTTATTAGCCTTTTATAGCCAACCCTTCAATAGACAACTGAATCATGCGCATTTTAAATACTATCCGAAACGTCCGGACCGAACGGGGGTAAAGGTTAGCAGCGCACTTGTGACTCTACTGATGCAGGTGTCTATGGGCGGCGACGATCGCTTACCATCAGGTGATCCGTCTGCTCGTCTGCCACCTATCATACAAAATATTTGCAGATTTCTCACTTTTTCCGAGCTAATGCCGAGCCATTCCATTCTCATTGCCGAGCTAATGGTAAAATTGCGAACATAAAGCTTGAAAAATGTCTGAGGTGTATGCTCTTATTTCTCCGTCATGATGGAGGCCTTTGCCCTGTCAGTGGGACAGTATATAGGCTGATACTTTTTCTAAGGTAGCAAAAACTACATTGAAAGTATTTTATTATGAATAGGTAGCAAACGGACATACAGGCCAGCATGAGCCCAAGTAGTTAGATATTACTTAACTAATATATTTCTCTCAACTGATATTGAGCTCCTCTCCTGGGCTACTTAGTATTTTTATTATGACTCAAGCAATAACCTGTCTAATTTTCAGACATTGTATGTGTGTGTTCTCCTTACAGGAACCAAACATGATTCACAATCCACCCACTTTTTGGCGCTATTTTAATTGCAGCGGAACTCAGAAGTCAAGGGTAGGTTTGGTTCGAATGAAAAATGAGGAAGCCACGAGGCATATCGCCGGGCCGCCAACAATACTGGCCAGTTGAATAGTGCGCGATTTCCGAAACAGCCGCGGTGCGGGGCCGTGAAGTTTAGAGGAAAATCAAATTGTTTTTAAATAATTTTTAAGAGTGGCCAGTGAAAAGTGTCCGAGTGTGTGTTGGTTAGTGTGGTTTATAGGATTAAAATTAAAAAAAGTGTTGAAGAAGTCTTTTCGAGGATTATTTTTATTGTATTGGTTTGTAAATTTTATTTATATACATAACTACTTCATTTTAATTCTTTATATAAAACATCTAAGGTCACTGTTTTCTATTTGCATTTTTAGATTTTCTTTTGTCTGTTTTTAAATTTGGAACCTTCATTCTACTATTACAAGTTACAAGTTTTGAAGTTTACTATTTAAATACCTACATTTCAATAATATACTATCGATTTTAAAATTATATAATTTATTTATTAACTTAATTACCTACTTGAGAAAAATCTAATTATTCTCACAATGTTTGTTACCAAAATAATGCCAAATGTGTTACCTACAATTTACTTGAAACTGTTGATTAAGTATTTTTTATCCAAAAACAATAAAATATAGGTTCAATACTTTACACCAACATTGGCAGTAATTTCATGCTTAATAAATAATATCATCTAACTAAACCAACAGTGCTTTACATTAAACTTTACCGGCCATTAATTTTAAACTACTTGGCGCTCCAGTAACATAATTATTGTATTACTAAAGCCAATTAGATAATACTTTTGCCTTTAAATAAAATAAAAGGAGGATGTTTTGTAACCTGACATTGATTCTTATTAACTTAAATTTATTATTTTATGAAAACAGACCTACCTTAAAAAGTATATAATTAACGAAAAGAGATCTACAACATTGAATAGGTACGAAACTTAATTACTTACGAAAAAAACAAAACTAAAATAGGAAAAAATCAAAATTTGTTTTTGAAATGTATGTGTTATTGTAAATTTCTGTTGGTAATCTCACCAGTGTGCAGTGGAAGAATTCAAATGTTTTTTTTCCGGGTTAGGTACTAGTTATAAGCAACGTAGTAGGTACTTAGGTATTAGGTGTAATAAAGTGGCAAACCTAATTTCACGCGACCCAAGTTGCCGCGTTCCTCTGTTTAACTTGGACCGGCTCTATCCAAGTGATATTACGGATTTAAGGACTGCCACAAAAGTCAGATATCGAAGAATTAGTTTTCGCTATCACCAAAAAATCGGAAATACTTAATCTAATTTCAAATTAAATTCACAAATAAAAATTGACATGAAGCGCATTCTCTGGGTCAACGAAAGAACGGTACCCACATCAATGAATTTTGGCCGCCACGCTTGGCTAAACCTTCAAATGTGTCCGAAACTCCGAACCAAAATATAACGTTTGCCATCAAGTTAAAGTTCATTATCAAAACTATAATTTCATCTCCACGTCATCATACGAATGGAAACCCGCTGAGTCCTATTAAATCCGCTGTTTTTTTTTTCACGTTCATAAAGGAACCTGGAAATTTTAAGATACCTAAGTCCAGGCCACAGAGAATATAACTACTCTGTGACCACGCCTGGCCGAAAAATCGAATTGTCATGAGGGCGTTGTACGGCACTTTTTCTATTGAGAAGTGTCAATTAACTTTATAAGAAATAGCTAATTCCAATTTTTCTTCAAAGCTGGGCCAAAAGATTTGATTTGATTTGGCGTCATGATGACGGTAGACTGCGCAGAGTGCTCAGTCTTATTATTATTATTTTTTTATACTAGAGACGCCCGGTAGGCCGACCTAGGTATCGCTGGAAACACGTCGTCGAGAGTGATCTGCGAGAACTTCAGGCCAAGTTCTGGCAACAAGTAGTGCAGGATCGACCAAAGTGGCGTTCTCATGTTTCGGAGGCCAAGACTCGTTTCGGGTCGCTGAGCTAGTGGAGTAGTAGTAGGAGTAGAGACGGCAAACGAGGAAGCGGTTCATCTGGTCGCGTCAGTCATCGCCGCTGCCCATGAACATCTGCGAGATCAGAGAATAGACCCTCCCCCCTGTTTTATACTTGATATTCGTAACTGAAGAAAGACGTTACAAGTCTATTGCGAACAAGCCCACGGTGGATCCGCGTAATAGAGAGCAGGAGACCTATTATTGAATAAATTGTCGTCTCACTAATAATGTGTGACTCGCATGATTTTTGACATCCGCATTTTTGAATCATTCGAAAACGAGTGGTGTAAACCACTTTTTTCTGACACACACAGAATTTTCAGCGTAAAACGAGTTAACACTATACTTTGAAAAGCTTAGCAATACCCTAAGTGAGTGATTTCAAAAATAAGGAAAATTATGAATCATGCGACTCACTAGACGACATGACTTGCAAAACGAGTCTTAGTTTTGTTTGGACGAAGCGAAAATTCAAAAATAGGTCTCCAGTAGCCCCAATAAGAGAGCCACTGTTTACAGAGCAGTCACCCAATTCCGCAACCGATCATTTGCACAACGAGCACAGCAGTAATGGCCACGTAACCGTTTAGCAACGTCTTCCGATCGCCGGGAACGCTTACTTAACTGCGTCTGCGCCGCGAGAGCTGGGGACCAATTCTCGTGCATTCGACATTGAAGTCAAATTTAGAAATTCCATATAATTCATCTATACATATTTTCAGTGTATTCTCCTACTGGTTGTGCCTTCCATGAAATCGACTCGACATAGAAGGCGGAAACCGAGAATTGGCATCCAGGCCCCCGATTCTCGTAATTTTCAATATGAAAAAACATTGCGGAATATTAGGTACATGAAAACTATACAAATGATGTATTTTTTTATGTGATAGGTAGTAGGCGAGCAGGTGGATCACCTGATGGTAAGCAATTGCCGCCGCCCATGGACACTTGCAACACCAGTGGAGTAACAAGTGCGCTGCCAACCTTTTATCCCCTTCCCCCCGAGTGGGCCTCACCATCTACCCTCACTCACTCTCCGAAACACAGTGTTGCACACAACAATTTTGCGTGGGAGAGGGGGTACATATTACAAGTTCCAATCCCCCTTGGATGTCACCCTTGCTAGCTACGCCACTGCTGAAAGGAAAACTGGCCCATAGGTACCTTAATACCTGGTCCATATTTTGTTTTGATTGAATGGTCTGCGTTCTGCGGCAAACGAATTACGCTGGTCACAGTGACTGGGTTACACAGATTCAATTTTGTTCGGATCGTGGCTGTCAACGCATTTTGACGTAAAGTAGGGCTGTCACGTATTAACAAACGATCCGTAGCGTTTTGTGTAAGCTAGCTTCTGCATCTGCACGAATTTGGTATACTTACACGCACGCTCAAGGTCTTCCCCCGGGACTTGACAAGAGTGTCATCTGATATTCCGCATACCTAGCAGATGACTCTCATGTCCCGGAGGAGACGACCGCGCAGGACCTAGTCGTAGCCGATGTTCCAAAGGGCCCGAGAACGGACCACTGGGGAACACCGGTCGGCATGAATGTGCCTGCTCGACCGGAGTGATACCATAGCCTTGGAGAAGATCGGCGTGATGCAACGGCTGTGCTGTGTTTCGTCGACTGAGTGATGGCATTAGAGGCCCAATTGGGGGGAAAGATGTTAAAGTTTGGCAGCGTACTTGTGACTCTACTGGTGTTGCAGGTCTATCTATGGGCGGCAGCCATCGCTTACCATAGGTGATCCGTCTATTCGTCTGCCACCTATCATATCAAAAAATAAAAATAAAGGCCCAGAAAGCAGCCACAGTGGAAAATCAATAGTTTTACGCTTTTTAAAAGGCTTGGGTCTTACGAAAATAAAAGCAATTTATCATTCGATTTCCTGGTTCAATGATCATTATAATACTTATTTGGACGTAATCTATCAAGTGTAAAAAGCGATACAATACACACATACAATACACATACAATACAGCGAAAGATAATGTATGTATTAATGTTTATACCTATGGATATACGTATTGTATCATTGCACCGCCTTACACCTTGATCAAGTGTCCTTTACCCAAAGGTTGCCTGGAAGAGATCGCTCATAGTGATAAGGCCGCCTTTGTTGTACATTACTCCTAATATAACTAGTTTTTAAGTTTTATACCTCTGTTTTGTGTGCAATAAAAAGTATATTCATTCATTCATTCATTCATACACTACCATCCTTAATTTATAGTCTATATCTAACGGTTTATTTTTTGTCCCTGCCACCTGTCACCCCTGGCACCAAATGCTGCACGGTTCGGCGCGCGCCATCTGCGCCCGCGCAGGCCGTTGCGCACTTCAACCAAACATTGACATACCGTAAAGTAGACCCGTACAGCAGATAGATAGATATATTATTATTTATTGTTCAGAAATAGAATACATAACAACAATAAATTATTGTATTAAGACAGCTGTTGGTTTTCCAAATAAAATTAAATATAATAAAAAAACAGTACAATAAGGTAAAGTATAGTGTAACTTTAACGGCTAAGGGGTTCTCTCGAAGCGCGAAAGGTCCCGGGCTCGATTCTCGGTCAAGTCAATTTAGGAAACTACATTTTCTAAGTTTTCTTGGGTCTAGGTGTTCTGGGTTGACACCCCAAGTTAATTATCGTCATCTGAGACCAGGTTGATTGGTGTGATTGTTTGGCGCATTTATTATTTACTAGTGGCCCGCCCTCACTTCGCTTCGGGACCGTAGTTCAAAAATTAACCAATAGTTGGCGCTGGGCGTCGATTGCATCGCGCTAGCGTTTCATTTATTCGGATTACATAATAAGCCTTGTCGTTGTCTATAGAAGTTATCTCTTTATAAATAGTATAGTATAGAAGTTTTAATTGGCCACATGTTGACACACTATCAAAGAATATTTTTTTTTATGTGATAATAGGTAGCAGGCGAGCAGGCGGATCACCTGATGGTAAGCAATTGCCGCCGCCCATGGATACTTGCAACACCAGTGGACAAGTGCGCTGCCAACCTTTTATCCCCTTCCTCCCCGAGTGGGCCTCCGGTACCCACACTCACTCGGCGAAACACAGCACAAATTGTTGTATGAATTGTATGGTATTATCTACGGTGCTAATATAAAATCCGGCTTGTACAATAGGTAACTTATCAATTATTCTGTGAACGTTGAGCTTCTTCCTGGACACGGGTTTGATTTCCGGTTTGAGCTCTATTTATACGACGGCTTAAAGCTTTAAGTATAAACAAACTAGCTGTTCGCGCGACTTCGTCTGCGTGGAATAATAAAAAAAAATTAAAGACAGACAGAGTTACTTTCGCATTATAATATAAGTTAGGATGACCCGTCCTCACTTCGCTTCGGGACAGTAGTTCCACTGTCTACTTTACTAATAGATGGCGCTACATTATCACGTAGGTAGTAATTAAATGAGTCTTTGTTGTGTACGGTGGTCAGCACATCAGGTTACTACAATCTGTCAATTTTCTTCAATCGAACCTCACTTTTATGTCAAACGTGTTTGGTTCAATATCAACTGAGGAAATTTGACAGATTGTAGTAACTTTATGTGCTGGCCACTGTACTTAAATAACGAATTTATTATTATTATTCAGTAAACTATTTTTCTCTTCGAGGAAGTATTTTTAAGAGCACGGGTCGTAGCCAAGCGCATCCAACCCATGTACAGTCAACTCCAAAAATATGTATACACTTTAGGACCTTGTCACAATACATAATGTATAAGAAAGTAGAAGTCGTTCTTATACATATGTATTGTGACAAGGTCCTAAAGTGTATACATATTTTTGGAGTTGACTGTACATGTCTACCTTCTAAACGACACCATAATCTTATAATTTGCCGGTTACTCGGTCACTCGTTAAAATCTAAATATCTCGATAAGAAAGACTCCCCCCCCTGTACTAGGAGTCCGCACTCGCTTATGATTCAATGCGTGGGCGCAGCGTGTGGTGCCGGAAGCTCCGCCATTACTCACCGGAAGGTGGATAAACTGTTCGTGCTGAGACGTGTCAACTAGTCCTCATAGCGTTAGACTGTTTCAATATTAAAGTTTGTAAGACGCTCTATAAACAAATCTATACTCTGGTTTTTAATCATGTGGAGTAAACTGACAGATGTCAATGTGTCATATGGGGATTTTTTTTTTGAAATGGCTGCTATTGTGCTATAACGAGCACATTTAACTCTGCCAACATCGAGTGATTAAAGAGACACGATAAAAATAAAATTGTCCGGTGTGAAGAGAATATAGCTCTTCTGGATTTTATTAGTAATTGAGTCTTTTTACACCATCTAGAACAGAACAAAACAACAAATAAACAAACACATATAGACGGCAAAATGTTAAGAGGAAGATTCGTTTGTCATATGGGGATATATTATCACTCAATTTGACACATGCAAAATGTCAAATTGCATAGAAACTTGTCATTTTCATCTGTCAGTTTACTCCACATGATTAAGTATATATCAGAGTATAAATGCGTCACACTTTACAGTATAAGATAGTCTTAGAGTCTGTTTCGCAATGTAAAGATAAAGCGTCACATTAGCTATGCAACACATAAATAATTTTGAGAATAAAATTTGCAATTTCTATCCGTCAAACACATGGACACACATCGTATCTATGTGATGTGTTTCCACAAAAAGTACAGGTAGGATTACAGCGGCTGCGACTCGCAACGAAAACGCCTATCGCTTTCTGACAACCATTGTATCTCTTCAGTGCGTACAAACGTATACCCTTTTAGTAGGCGCTAAATCTTCTGTGTATATTATAGCCTGAAGTTCTTGCAGTAGCACTACCATGAGTTTAAAATACTATCCTCGCTATCGAAAACTATCGCTTTGTCTCTTTCATTGTGATGCTTTTGAAAGAGACAGAGCAATTAAATAGAAAGACTTCAAAACAATGTATTTAAATAGCGATAAACCAAAACCTTTTCCTATTACGGGTTTATTCACATTTTGACATCTCCCGCCAAAAATAACCAATCACCGTGTAGATTTCCCTCAGTTCTACAGCACGCCATCTAGCGGATTTTTCGCACACGACAGCCCCCCATTGATCGATACTTAGGAACATCGGTTCTGTATCTATCGCTAGTCATTTTTTTTTATTTCTACAACCTTCTACCTCCTTTACAGTCTTGACCATCTCACTTCTTCTTGAGCATAGACTTCACGGGCGCAGGCGGCGGGGGGGTGGTCTTCCCCGGGGGGTGGCCTGGGAGCTCCCGTCTCCATTCGCCAGGTACTTCTTCACTCGGCTCTTCAGCTCGATGTAGATGCGGTTCTCGTGGTTCAGTTGGGGGAGAACTGAGAGGCGTCTATCCGATTCCTTTAATGAGAAAGTTAACATTTTTTTTTCTTTACATAAAGTATCAGCCCACTGCAGGGCAAAAGCCTCCATCATAGAAATCAATACGTCGCTTCTGTGATATTAGGATTATTACTGTGGGTTTCATCATCATCAGCCTGTTGCAGTCCACTGCTGGACATAGGCCTCTCCAAATGCTCGCCACTTTGATCGCTCTTCGGCTACTCGCATCCAGCTCCAGCCAGCCCTCATGCGCAGATCATCACTCCATCTGGCTTGAGGTTGTCCTACACTACGTTTACCGAGACGCGGTCTCCACTCCAGCCGGGCTAAGATGCGCACCACGAGATAATTTTGTCGACACTCGTATTGCGTCAGCGCAAGTTGCTTCTCGCTCACTTGACTGAGCGATGAGCGGGATAGAAGGATGCGCTCTCGCGAACGAGAATCGACAAAATTTTGTCGCGGTGCGCATCTTAGCCCGGCTGAACTCGTTTAGGCTTAGGCCTCTCTGTTCTCGCAGATGTTCATGGGCAGCGGTGATTACTTACCAGCAGGTGCTCGCTTGCTCGTTTGCCGCCACTAGTACAAAAAAAATCACGCTTGCCTAATGCTGATTGGTGATTAAAAACCTGAGCTATGTTCAAAAAATTCGAAACTTAGGGCCCTCCTATTTATGAAAGGGTTGCGAAAGTAAGACGGCAGTCTTTTCATTGTTTTCCAGATTCCCCAAATTCCAATAAAATTCTGGTCTAAGCATTCACCAGGCTCCAAAGCGACAGGTTTGACCGCAAACAGGTTTAATTGTGGGAGAGCCACGCTTCGGCATGAATGGGCCGGCTCGACCGGAGTAATACCACTGCCTCACAGAAAACCGGCGTGAAGCAGCCCCTGTGCCTGTGTTTCGCCGAGTGAGTGAGGGTACCGGAGGCCCACCCGGGGAGGGGAAGGGGATTAAAGGTTGGCAGCGCACGTATAACTCCACTGGTGTTGCAAGTGTCCATGGGCGGCGGCAATTGCTTACCATCAGGTGATCCGCCTGCTCGTTTGCTACCTATCACATAAAAAAAAAACCTATATGAGACACAATCTACATATTAAACCTAGATGAAGCTAATGTTTTTGTCTTTAGAATTGACTGTCTATACGCAACCCAGCGTATGTTGCTGTGCAGTATGTTATTATAAGACACGTCACATTAAAAGTGCTTTAAGAGATTGTTAGCATTAGGCATTAGTCTAAGATAAGATCTCGTGTTATGAAATCCAAGCATTGTTTGGTCTTACCATCGCGCAAATCTTACGTTTCTTATAGTTCATAACTACTTTACACCAAAGAGTATTACACTGCTTTTGCACAACGCGATTAATATTACAGTCGAGCTCTGACACCTTAGTGAATAAAAGAATCCATACTGAATTATAAATGGGAGAGTGTGTTTGTCTGTATGTTTGTCTTTCTTTCGTGATTTTTTAAGTGGTACCCTAGCCAGTACATCACTTTTTATAAGCCTAAACTGTCCCACTGCTGGGCAAAGGCCTCTTACGCCTCCATTGGTCTTTGTCAGTAGCCAGCGCTTGCAAATGTGAAAAGTGTAGGAAACTGCCTCTCAACAACATTCATCTACTACTATAATTTGCCGACCACTATAATTTCGATATCTTTAAGGCAAGAGTGAACAGACATCTTCTAGGCAAACGCGTGTCATCCTAGACCTCATCGTCACTTTCCATCAGGTGCGATTGTGGTCAAACGTTGGAATATAGTTAATAAAAAAAAATCTAAAATATTTTTTTCGATGCCTCACCGCCGCCGCTTGATATTACCGCATGACACCCTCACCGTTTTCACCACAATGATGTAGTACATCTTCTTATGCTCGAACTGGTCTGTAGCGTACGCGTAGGTGGGCATGTTGAAGAGCCCCATCAGAGCCCCGCTGTCGTCGCACAGGTCGAACTGAGTGAAGCTCCCGAGACGGCACTTCTTCCTGGTTTAAAATAAAAAGAGATGGATAGATTGTGTGAAGAATGACATGACTGAAAAGGGGGTGGATGATACGATGACGAATGACAGAGAAGAATGAAAGAAGAAAACATACTGCGCCGACCCCAATTAATCTGGGAACAGGGCAGGGAGATATGATATAGCGAGAATTAATATAAAACCTCAACCTTCCTACTGCTGGAACTGAGAATCTTTTCAGCTTCCAGTTTATTTCATTGCTTGGCAAACGCCTTCTCTAGAAGCCACTATTGGATTCTATTCGTAGTGATGTTTTGACAATTGATATAGAAGTGGTCAAGACTGTGGTCTTTACCTAAAATCTTAAATATAAGTTAGCAAATGCATACACCCAAATTGTCATAAGAAGCGCACACTTCTCTGTACAATCCATCCGTTTTTCGCTGATTACTGAAACTAATTTAGCCGAAATATCACACACAGTCATCTTCAAGGTAAACGCGTAATATCCTAGACCCCTCGGTCGCTTTCCGTCAGGTGCGATTGTGGTCAAGTGTCAGCCTAACTACTTACTTACTTAGGTACAATATTTAACGGACATTAGACAATATTATTAGAATACATAAAAGTATTACCTGATGTACTCCAGCATGATCCTGACAGGGCAGTTAGGGTTCACCAGTAACGTCTTTTCGATAGACAGGTCCCCTTCAGAGGAACTGCGGCGTATGCTGGATAGCTCTGGACCGTCTTTGTAAGCTACGTAGATGAACATTATTATGTGATGGATAATGGCAATATGACGTTATTTACAAGGAAGCTGAGCAAACATTCGTGTCTCAATACTAAAAATTAAAGTGCTGGTCCACACGAGGCAAGGGTCGCTATTGTTATTAGTGATTAGATTTAGGCGTGTATAAATTCTCAATTGATTGGAAGCAATGCGTTTTCATTCGATGTACCTATCTATGCAAATAAGTAATATGACAATGTGTGCAATGTACTATTCACTTTCAGAAATAGTGCCTGCTTATGTAAATCGATTACTTTCGTAACAGCACCGACATTGATATCCAATGTCAATGTCACCAGACAATGTCATTATGACACTTAATTAAAAATAAGTATAAACCACACGTAAAGAAATCATATCGAAATGATAACATCCTCTTTTCAGTTTTAAAGACGATTAAAAATCTATGATTTACAGCTTAGAGCAATTACTTTACTCTATGGATTAGAGATAAAACCCAACCCAATATAATACATACTACTCTTTGGATAAAACTAAAAAATATTTTGACTTCAAAACTTCACACAAAAAGATCGCTATATTTCTCATAGAGTAAGGTTACAGGTTACAGTGTTTAATGATCCGGACAGAATTTAGAGTACGGTAAAATGGTATTTCTTAAAACTAATGAGTTCTCCAAAAGGTTCATGCTCTTGCAACGTCCATTCCAAATCCGCAATAGTTAGAAGTAACATTCGAGTATTCAAGAACACTTGCATCAACTTAAATCCGCATGACTAGAGGACATTCTACAACTGTGTTAGAAAGATTAACCTCCAACTGACTGATTAGATAAATCTTGTTATTCCTATGCTATAACTATTCGCAAACTAGCTTGACCTATTAAGATATCTACTATCAGTGTTTCCCGCGCCGGCTCCCACCAAAACAAACAACCCACGCTTGCGAACTAAAGGTCACCGCGCACTGCCGTCAGCCTTGACCGCAAAACAGTTGCGTTCACATTTCAACCATTTCCCAACGAAAGAATCTAACTAAAACGATTCATATTTCATAAGAGATACGTTGCAATCGCGAGCGGTGCAACCAGCTGGCGACTCGGTGCGCGCGGCCGATAAGATTTTCTCCCTAGCATTGCTGTTTCGACGTGTGTCCTGTACACACGTATCGATTACGATTGAAAATGTCGTAATAATGTCGATGCCTATATCGAGTTTGGTGATGTTCGGAGTGGCAGCGTTCCCGCCGCCAGGGCCGCCCCCGAACTCCTTCCAGTTCCATCATCAAGGGTCGAACTTCGCCATATTTGTGATCTTGTTCGCACTTTGCATGGTGGAGGTGGTGGTCCTGAGGATCATCACGGAGGAGCAGGCCCGGGAGCAGGGGGTGAGGAGCGTGACGTCACTCTGGTTTGACTTGGATGACGAGTGAAGTGTAGTGCAGTGTTTTGTGATGTGCATGTGGAAACACAGCTATTTCAAATTGTGATATGTGAAAGTATGAACAGTGTAAATTTGGAGACTGTAAATATGAGTAGTTGTAAGTTAATGTTACGGGTTCTAGCAATGTTAAATAAGGATGAAGATGAATGAAAGAAAAATAAGTCAAAACACGAAAATGTAGAGCTACACTGTATAGTTTTTGAAAGAATCCTATCACCTACTTTAAAAACATTTAATGTAGGCTTATTAAGTATAGTTTTTGTTATGGATAGAATCACCAAAATGACAATTTAAAAACTTCAGACGAAATTTAGTGTTTCGAAGAAAAGAAAACAATTATGTATCAATAAAGTACTTCCTAATTTTGATATCGAACTTTTATAATACTTGTTTAAAACTGTCTTTCAAAATAAAACAAAAATTCCTTATAATGTGCCACTAGTCAGATGTTCCTGAATTAGGTACCTACCTTATGTACCTTACCTACCTACCTACCTAATATCTTAGATACTTACAACGTTGTGAATTAAAACAAGTTGTAACCATATAAGTTACTCTATGGTTGTAAAGAACTACTTGCTCATAATCGAAATAAACTTATTGTACAGCTCATAGGAAACTAAAAGTACTTACTTACTACAATCAGCCAAATAATTACCACAAAATTTTAATATATAAAGTTACTTCATTCTACTTCATTAGTTGTTCAGAATGGTTGATAGATCACGTGGTTAAAGGGATGTAAATGTTCACAGATACAGCCTGTATATTTTTTATATGATATAGGAGGCAGACGAGCCGACGGGTCATATTTTTTTCCCTGTATGTATGGGACAGCTATTGGACACTTTTTAACGCTCGAATAGTTCATAGTAATGCTGACGATACCGTTTATAATGCAAGCCGTGTCGTAACGCGACCGTGACCTAGGCTCGGTTCATTCACGATCGGCGCAGCCTTTGCGCCGGCGCATGATTCTGAATGTCTACGAGTACATCTGCATAGTAATGTGGATCCTGGTTTATTGGTTTTGGTGTTTTATTTTTAGAGTTCTGGAGCCAAATGGCTAAAAACAGAACTCTTGTAGATTCTTCATGTCTGTTGGTCTGTCTGTTTTTTTTTTTGTCAATAAATGTGGAAGAAGCAGAACATCAGAAATGTATGATATTGAGCTAATGAATAATCAAAAAGCATTAAGTAACAGAACATGTGATCGTATCATGAACACTGAGTAGTAATGAGTGGTATACAATTAAGTATTATTTCTTTATCTAGTAAAAGGTTCCTTGAAGTTTTTCTTATGTGACCGTCGACCGAGACGAGAAGACGGATCCCCTGATGGTTTAAGCAATTGCAACATTTTAGCCCCCTTTAACCGCTATTGGGCCACTGCTACCCTCACTTACTCGGCGAAACACGAGTTATTTTTCGAAGCCAAGAGCTGAAGAACTTAGCTACTCATACTTACTTGCTTGCTTACTGAGCAGCAAATAAACCGGGCTACCAAATTTTCATACAAACGCGCCCAATTCAGAGGCCTACAATTATATAAAAGTTTCACTACTATAAGTACTTAGCAACGATTCAAATGTAAATAAATCGATGTAAAAAATGATAATTTTGTTTAGTTGGTTTTAAAAACACTCTGTATAAATTCGAACTTTATAAAAAACCCACAGACAAAAGAAAATGAGACAATAGCAATAAAGTAACCTTTTGTACAAACATAAACTAAAATGATTAATTCTATATACATACAATAATGCATATTTAAGTTTGTTTTTGTCGCTCATAAAAATTCACCTTTGAAATTTATACCAAGTAATGACCTAGAACTGAAAAATAAAAAAGAAGGACATTTTACCCATACCTTTTCTTAATTTAGGTAAGTACATAATAATTTTGAATTCTGAACTTCAATTTTTTTACGAGTATATAGCCGACACGCTGTCCCAAAGCTGGGCTAACTTTAGATCTCCCTCAAACGCCGCCATTCACTTCACAAACTCAAATCGAGATATGGAGATTTGACGTTTGTGAAGCTGTAAAATTCAATTATTCGTATCGTTACGAATAATTCGATATCGTTTGGCGGAGTAGACCCTTTGTTTGTAGCGGTGGTTTGACTATTGTTGGAAAAGTGCAAGTGGTCCAAGTCATAACGACATCTCTTCTTGGGCCTGTCTCTTAGACGACGTCCTATTGACTGCCAATGCGCTATCTTTGAAAAAGTGATTCCAAAATGTTTTATGAGTTTGAAAATGTGATTCTAACATTTTTTTACGAGTTTGAAGAAGCGATTCCATTTTTTTTTAGGTTGGATCATAAAAGAATGCCCCAGACCTCAGTCGAACTTCAACGATTAACATAATTAATTACATTTGTCTATTCATTCATCGACTTCAATTGTGTAAGCATTTCTAATCAGTTTAATGCCAAGCAGCGAATCGTTTGAATAATAATCATTTTACAAGTCATGGCCGTCACCAAGGAGCTATTTGGTTAACTCCTCTACTCTAGTATCTATCTAGCCATGGTAGCTCAGTGAATAAAACTCGCCTTCCATACGGGGGGTCGTAGCTCGAAACCGAACATGCTGCACCTTTGGATTCTTCAAATCTATACGCGTATTTTTACTATTAATTCGGCGGTGAGGAAAAGTATCACCCTATATACTGTCCCACCGCAGGTCAAAGGCCTCCATCATAGAAATCAGGTCATCGCTACTATGATGGCATCTGCAGACTTAATCACCACGCATGCCTTATGCAGATTGGTGATCACAAACCTGAGTTATGTTCGAAAAATTCTAAACGTACTTTTTGCTCGATTCGGGAATCGAACCCCTAGATTACGGCCCGGTACTAAAACCAATAGACCAAACCGGGGTTGCTCTAGTGACGGGGTGAGGGGAAACATTGTTATAGAAACCTGCATGTTTCGGATAGTTTCTGAAATGTATAACCATTTATAGTTATTCTAATTCCCTTGTTAAAGGCTTGTGAAGGTCAGACAGCAGTCGCTTCATTGTAATTATTACCAGACTACCCAAATGCTGAATCTGTACTCGAACCCAGGGCCCTAAAACGACAGCTTTGGACGCAACCGGGTATTACATAATGCAATTATTTCATTTTTTACGACAGATTTTTTTACGTATAATAATTTGTCACGTATGTAATTTGAAATAAAAAAAAGAAAATGCAAAGCTGTGTTAACATTCTAAAAAACAATAAATTGTAGTACATACTTTTACATCCGCATATGTCTGGCATTGGCAAGACAAGAATGTACGCAATAATAAAAAAAACATGCAGTTGAATTGCTAACCTGTAAGTTTCTGGCGTCGATTGCGCCTTTATTTTGCAAATGGAGCCTTCACTCTTTCAAATTGTATCTAGGATTTCTATAATGGAACCTTAAGGATCAACTCAATAAACTTAAGGGGCTAGACGAATGAAACTACCGCCGCCAACCTATTTACACTGATTGTGGCGAAAATATGATATTTTTGAAGAAAATAAAACATTACATAATTAGATCCAAGTAAATTGGATTTTTCAAGATGCAATACAATATTTCTAACACGCGACAAGTAACAATAATGTTAATTATTGCTAAAAACGGCCACTTTTAGCAATAATTGACATTATTGTTACTTGTCGCGTGTTTTATTATATTGTATTGCATCTTAAAAAAATCAATTTACATTTATCTAAGTCTGCAATGTTTTGCTTTCTTAAAAAATATCGTATTTTCGCCACAATCAGTGTAAATAGGTTGGCGGCGCTAGTTTCATTCGTATAGCCCCTTAAAAGGGAGTTTGTGATACTAAGGAGCTTGCAGTGCGTAGGCAACCCTACCAGTTATAAGGTAGGGTTACCTATCTAGGAGGTAGCCAGCTAGGTGGTAGGATTACCTAGTCACCCAACTAGGCAGGTTTATTGAGCAAGTAACATTTTATTACTTTGCCCAGGTCTTGTGTAACGCGTTTCCTTTTTGATGAAAATTGTTGATTAACTAGAACTAAGTTGTTGACGGATACGTTAGCGTAGACTGGCGCTCACTTTCCGACAACTAGACAGACTTTAGAGAAACTTCAGTTTTGCTAAAGTAGGTATTAAGTACATAATATACACCGTTAAATTTAAGTCGTTTTAATTCCGAAGCCCTCATAATAGGTAACACGGCTAAAACCCCTTTAACGTGTCATATCATCAAAATAAGCAAAATGAAAATCAGCTGTTCCATACACAAAAGAATAGTCACCGGACAATAATGTATGGAACAGTTGCTTTTATTTTGCTTATTTTGATGATCTATTACGCCAAAGGAGCTTTATGATATATATTGGTGGCAGACGAGCCGACGGGTCACCTGATGGTAAGCGATTACCGCCACCCATGGACACCGATAACACCAGTAATGTCACAAGTGCGCTGCTTACCTTTTAACCCCCCTTCCCTTGGATTGGGCCTCCGGTACCCTCACTCACGCAGCGAAACACAGCGCATGCACTACTTCACGCCGGTTTTCTGTGAGGACATGGTATATTACTCCGGTGGAGCCGGCCCATTCATGCCAAAGCGTGGCTCTCCCACTGTTAAAATGGGATTTACCTGTTATGAGGGCTTCGGGATTAAAACGACTAAAATTTAACGGTGTAGGTATATGAGCAAAGTTTATTTTTATAACCAAATTACCTTCAATCTCCTTACACTGCATACATCTCTGCAATCATACCAGTCCGTTGAGCAACGTGTGGCAACGCAGCGGCGCCGGCGCAACCTGATGCAAGCAGCCGCGCACGCGTTGCACTATTGCAACGATAAGCATTGCTGTCAAGCACTGGCTAGTAAAATAAAAAATAAAATTCTCACAACATCTCATACATGGATTGACCTGACTCGTACTGTAAAAGATAACGATAAAAAACATTTATTTGTTACGCACACACGACACACATAGGACAAATATAGGTACAAATAGGCTGAACAGCAAGAACATATTACTCAACATTAAAACTAAAAAAGAAAAAAAACATACAAAAAAACGAAATAAAATATAAATTGCTGTTAGCCGGGCAAAAGATAAATTTTGTCATGTCGTGGCTCGTCACAAAAAGAAGCTCATTCAGCTAAAACAACAACTTAAGGAAGGTATTGATACCTTCCTGTAGGTCATGACGCTGGTGTTTAAGCTATAAGTAAGTTAGCTCAAGCACTTGTGTTATAGATATCAGACAACAGAGGATCACGAATCCTTAAATACATATATAACACCCAGACACTGAACAAACACAAGTGTTCATCACACGAATGTTTGTCCAGGGTGGAGATCGAATCCACGACCTTTGGCGAATGAGGCAGGGTCACTTTTTTTTTTATGTGATAGGTAGCAAACGAGCAGGCGGATCACCTGATGGTAAGCAATTGCCGCCGCCCATGGACACTTGCAACACCAGTGGAGTTACACGTGCGCTGCCAACCTTTAATCCCCTTCCCCTCCCCGGGTGGGCCTCCGGTACCCTCACTCACTCGGCGAAACACAGAACAGGGGCTGCTTCACGCCGGTTTTCTGTGAGGCAGTGGTATCACTCCGGTCGAGCCGGCCCATTCATGCCGAAGCGTGGATCTCCCACACTTACAAAATGCGCCATTCGTCCAGTCAAAAAATGCATTATGAAGATAGTTTGTATCAAATGCAAACGGCGTTAGGGGATTCAAACAAAGTGATTGTGAAAAGGACGGGGATAAAGATTCGGCCACGAATTCCATTTTAATGTAGTCTCTGGGCCTGGAGAAAAAAAAAGACCCAAAGCTGGTTTAAAATATTCGTTCATGCGTTGAAATTTTTGTGAATTATAGGGTTGAGTATGGCGTTTATCTTACAAATATTGATTTGTAACTTACTTACTCCGATGGCTCAACGATCCAAAATGAGTTTTGGCCTCCGATACGAGATGTCGCCATTTGTCTCGGTCTTGTGCAGCTTGTCGTCTATCTCCTGCTTGCAAGTCCGCATCCACTACATCCCGCCAGCGGTAGCGTGGACGCCCCACTGGCCGACGACCAGTAGGTTGCCCAAGATATGCCCTCTTGGCGCCCCGATCTAATACCATTCTTTCAACGTGGCCGAGCCATAGGAGTCTATGTGCCTTCGTCTCTCCCATTATGTTAGGGCTCGCCATAAAAGCCTCATTCTGAACCTAATTTAAAGTTACCTATGCCATGTAGGTGAAATGACCATTGGGGCTTTCACCATTGAACGGATTGACAGACAGCAACGACATAAATACTTACTTAGATATAAATTCACATGATACGTTTAACACTACTTACAAGGCCTTCCGAACTTTTACAAGCAAAGACTTTATCGTAAGATTTTGCTGCAATATTTCACTATTCTACTGAATGACGCTCATCGTCAGTAAAATGTGCCGAAGTGTCACTTTTGGGGAGAGTAATTAGTAATAATTAACTGGGGGCGACAACCCAGAACACCCACACCCCTAGTTAATTAAATCGACTTGACCGGAAATCGAACTTTTCGCGCTTGGGGCGAATACTTAGCCACTGCGCCATTGAGGCCGTCAAAACTAATGTTAAGTAGGTACTTACAAAATCATGGTTTAATGTTAAGCATTTTACTTGTTCCAGGAGTGACCATCCCCAACCCCACCAGCAGCGATGCCTGGTGTCCTCCGAGGAGGACGGCGTGTGTCTTAGGTGCGGGGGCGACAAGCGCGGAGGCATCGTGCCTTGCATATGTCGACACCATAAGTAAGTTCAATACTAGCTATACATTCCTTTTAGAGGGCAGCGTGTGTCTTTGGTCTGACCATTTATATCAGTAGGAATACCGAGAAATTGGTATAGTTTTGAGAAGACTAGGTTATAAAATCTGCCACAAATTGTAAATGATTTGTGGCTTCAGGCCTTTAGGCAACCCCATGTGCTGACTTCGACCTTAAGACGGCACAAGGTACAATCTTATCAACTAAACTACCGGCTATCGCCTTTACGTCATGTTAGTTAATTTCGTGCAATCTATACTATTTATAAAGAGGTTAATCTCATATTCCAAGCTAGGAGCTTATAGGTAAACCGAAAACACGAAACACTAGCGCGAAACAATCAACGCCCAGCGCCATCTATTGGTAGTTAGTGAAACTACTGTCCCGAAACGAAGTGAGGGCGGGCCACTATTTAATAATAAATGTTTAAATTGATCCGTTACATAGGTAATATCACGAAATCAAATTTATACAAACATTAGCGGAGCGGACTTAGGCTAGTCAACGTATCATTTGGATTAATGTTTAAAAAAAGCTTTTCCGTCCATGTTGATCAAAACCTCATTTGGTGATTCCAGCCCGGTGAAGTTCGAGTCCGGCGCGTGGTTCCTGCGACAAGTGCACCGCGCCGTCAGCCTCATGCCGTGGAGCCTCAGCACTGACAAGCTCGAGCAGATTGGTAAGATTCTAGTTATAGTCACTGAAGTAGTAAAATGCATCATACATGTACCTATATCCAAAGATTTGCCTATATCTATCTGTCGAAGAACTGACAACCGTTTTTTTTATGTGATGGGTAGCAGACGAGCAGGCGGATCACCTTATGGTAAGCAATTGCCGCCGCTCATGGACACTTGCAACACCAGTGGAGTTACAAGTGCGCTGCCAACCTTTTATCCCCTTTCCCCCGGGTGGGCCTCACTCACTCGGCGAAACACACAGGGGCTGCTTCACGCCAGTTTTCTGTGAGGCAGTGGTATCACTCCGGTCGAGCCGGCCCATTCATCCCGTAGCGTGGCTCTCCCACTGTTAAATTGAGGTAGAAGAGTTGTAGAGTAGAGACCGAGACTCGGAAAATGTGTGCGCCCTACGGGAAGATGGAGTGATCTGCCAAAAGCCGTTGGTACAGACTGGAGTGCGAATGGCAGCCAATATTGGGATGATGTCCTGTGGGTTGACCACCTGCCTGTTGGTCCGACAAAATGAGGCTGACAGGGGACCGTAGGGAGTAACGTGATGAAGAAGAGGTTAATACTTAGCAGTAGGAAGATGTGGACTGATAATTATAATGATAGACTGGATACATCTAGCGGAAGATGGGTTGAAATGGCGAGGATTGGGGGATACCTAACAGACATAATTAGAAATAGACATAAATGTCTAGCAGTAGAATAAGTACAGTGTATGTTCGTTTCTTAAATTGAACGACACGAAAAACAAACCCTGAACTTTGGATACTGCGCCAACATGATAGTAGTGTACTAGCCACGTTTCATTACCATAATTTCAGTCAATAGACATCCATGGCTGGATATTTTACCTTGTGGAATCATACGGCTGCGTTCACGTCTGCCCTTGAGTAATTGTAGCAGCAAGAGTGTTAGAAACAAAACCTTTTAATTCAATTTTCCATTCTCATTACAGAGGAAGAAGAATGCGAAAGCCGCGAGAGCCCCGGCCCCAGCCAGGGGCAGTGCGAGCTGCGCAACGTCCGGGAGTTCCTGGAAACCCTGTCCGCGCAACTGGCCGGGGGCACGCTGGAGGGCACCAGGATAGCACCCCTCTATGACCATCCTGCCTGTGAGTACTTCTTTTATGTACTGCTTCCTCTGACTTCGCTGGCTCTGCCACTTCGAGAGTATGGGAGAAGATCGTGCGGCAAAAGGAGACTACCCACCTGGGACGACCAAAGTACCACTCGAAGGATGAAGTTGAGATATATATGGGTGGACTCTAGGCTGATGACTGGCTTGAGGTGGCGCAGCACTGACCTAAATGGTGGCTCTTATTATCGAAGATCAAGGCTCACTCTGAGTCGCTGCGCCAACTTAGTTAGCTAGAGTTTCCTCCGGTCCGTCTATAATATGTATGTTTTGCGACTGCATGCCCCATGGTGTAGTTTTGTCATACATCTACTTACCACCCAGCAGTACCTAAATTAAATCCATCTTCTTGGATCAATCGGCCCTTGATGTCGTCAAAATGTTCTTCGACAATCACCTGGTTTGTTGTAAATATACTTATGAATGAGCTTTGGTGTGGTAACCTTTGCAAACCTTCTTTAAAAAAATGAAAAGATTTAACATTTACGAGGATTTTCAGTGCCATCTATCATAAGAAAACATTAACTAAAAGCTATTGTCGCGTTTGATTGGTCCGAAGGCCACAACTGTTGTATATCTACAATATACCTTAAATATTGCATGTTAAGCTGCGTAGCTGTAGCTAGCTATTATGCCTGTGTAGATGAGAGCATGTTCGAGCGACACCACGCGGTCCTGCGCAACACGCTGGCCGCGCTCGCTCTCGCGCTACGCGACGCGCTCACACGTAAGCTACCGCATGCACTGTGCTCACAGCTTGAGCACTATCCAAACTCTCATTTTGGACACTTACTCGTAGCACCATGCAGCCCATGGCCACCCCCTCTGGTCGCGCTCGCTTTCGCGCTACGCGATGATCTCACACATAAGCTACCGCATGCACTGTGCTCACAGCTTGAGCATTATCCAACATGAGAGCACTTAGCACCACGCGGCCCATGGCCACACCCTGGCTGCGCTTGTTCTCTATCCAAAATGAGAGCACATACCACTAACGTGGCCCTGCGCAACACCCTGGCCGCGTTCACCTTCGCGCTACGCGATGATCTCACACATAAGCTACCGCATGCACTGTGCTCACAGCTTGAGCACTATCCAAAATGAGAGCACTCAGCACCAAGTGGTCCATGGACATACCCTGGCCGCGCTCGCCTCGCGCTACGTGACGATCTCACACGTAATCTACCGCATGCACTGTGCTCACAGCTTGAGCACTATCCAAAATGAGAGCACTTAGCACCACGTGGCCCATGGCCACACCCCGGTTGCGCTTGTTCTGTATCCAAAATGAGAGCACATACCACTAACGTGGCCCTGCGCAACACCCTGGCCGCGTTCTCCTTCGCGCTACGCGATGATCTCACACATAAGCTACCGCATGCACTGTGCTCACAGCTTGATCATTATCCAACATGAGACCACTCAGCACCACGCGACCCATGGCCACACCCCGGCTGCGCTTGTTCTCTATCCAAATTGAGAGCACATACCACTAACGTGGCCCTGCGCAACACCCTGGCCGCGTTCACCTTCGCGCTACGCGATGATCTCACATGACACATAAGCTACCGCATGCACTGTGCTCACAGCTTGAGCACTAGCCAAAATGAGAGAACTCAGCACCAAGTGGTCCATGGCCTGGCCATACCCTGGCCACGCTCGCTCTCACGCTACGCGACCAGCTCATACATAAGCTACTGCATGCACAGTGCTCTCAGCTCGTGTACTGTAGATCAGAGCATTTAGCACCACGTAGCCAACACGTAAGAGCTAATATCTCATGCACTGTGCACACACCCGGCTTTACACTGTTCCTTCCTAAAAGAGGGGCTGATAAACTCAACCTTCACTAATCGCGAACTATCCTTAGTTTAACTGTTATCATGTATCTACCTATCGCAATTAATTAAATAATCAAAATATTGTTTTGGCACCCTTTGTTCTTACATTTTCACTGCATACTTTTCGTTCGTACATTATTATCTCTCATTGTGTCATCTTGTTCAAGCATGTGAGTATTTATGTTTTAACTCATGGTTGTATGTTATTTTATGAGTAAGTAGTACCTACCAACCTACCTACTTCACAATCACCGGATTGAAAAAGTAGGTTATGTATTTTTGTGCAATTTATAAATATTTATAGGTAGGATGGTTATAAATTCAAAAGTAACTATAGTAATATTCTCCCAGTTATATTTTTAGTTGCTGACATTATTATTTCGGTCAGGAAACTCAATCTACTTGTATTACCTATAAGCTTATGATAAAATTGTTAGTACTTTTAGGCATCATTTCATTCTCAGATTGACGGACGTTGATTGTTAAAATAGCGATATTTGACTTATTTTGTGGCTCAACTCAACGGGCGGAGATCTCTTCCTTCACGAATGTATCATAGTTTAGTGCGCACGAGAAACTTGTTGCTATTTCAATTTGTAAGGAGTTATAAACGGGGTTACTGCGTAAGGGCAGTTCAATGCACTTTTGACAGTTAGTTAGTCGATAATAATTTACTTCTTCGGTACCTGCAACTCCAGAAGAGTCACAAGTGTGCTGCCAACTTTAACCCTCTTTCACTCACTCGACAAAACACAGCGCCGGCGCTGCTTCACGCCGGTCTTTTGTGAGGCCGTGGTACCACTCCGGGCGAGCCGGATTCATGCCGAAGCGTGGCTCTTCGTTCGTTCGTTATAAATCCCCTGTTAAACGGTTGCGAAGGTCAGACGGCAGTCGCTTCATTGTAATTACCAGACTTCACAAATTCTTTATTATGGTACAAAGCGACGACTTTAGACACAACGAGTAATACGCTGAGCCAGGGACCAAAACAGCTGGGAATATTTCTATAGCCCGAAGTCCGTCATTGACCTAGTGTGAACCCACGGCTCCACCCAATGATTATATGATTATAATTAATTTGCAATGTTTCCGAGCGGGTGCGCGCGCGCTGCCCGCCATGGTTTAGTGATGTCGGTTGAGCTTTATCGATAGTACCTATCGATGATCTTTTTAAAGTCAGTTTAGAGAGTTTCTATTGCATTGCTATTTAAGGTAGGTAGGTAAGACTAATTCTAAATTGACCAGCATTTTTTTGTTTGTACAAATTCAACAAGAAGAAAATCACATCCGTTTCAAAGAAACCGTACCATGACAACTTTGGACGTAACGGGGAATACGCTGAGTCAGAGTATAATGATAAAAAAATAATTTTCAATATTTCCTACCGGCTGCTCGTTGCCCGCGATGATTTACCTTGTATATTATTGTCGGTTAAGATTTTTCGATAGTATCGATGATCATTTTGGAGTTCTACTTATCTGTTTAGAGAGTTTCTATTCCATTGCCAGTTAAGGTATTCTATATTAACTCTTGTTTATGATTGTATACATTCGTCAAGGAGAAAAAACACTTCTGTTACAAAAAGTGTATTAGGCATTGATAATTATGGTAGTTTCTGTGTTTTTCATTTTAGGTTAAAATCTCTAATTAGAACATTTTGAAGTATCATTTTGAGGTTGACAGGTGTTGGGGACGTGTTAAGTAAAACCAGCAGTTAGCAATGTCATGTTGTATGTTGTATTGTCTGAGGTTACAATACAAGACAGCGATTCTAACGTAATCAATTATATTTAACTTAACTAATAAGTAGGTCATCAGCGACATACGTCATGTAGCAGCGCGTAACATTAAGTGACGGTGCAAGTCTAATACGGCTATAGTACACCTCCCCCGAAAGACATCCTTTACCCCCGGAGAAAAAGAAAGAAATAGGAAAAACAATAATGACGTACATCGTTGAGAACCTAATTACACAAAATAAAATACAAATAAGAAAAAGTTTTTTTTTTATGAAACGCTTTTATGCGGTCTCAATTCCCTTCACTGAATGTCACTCTCTACTAAAGTGAATGGCGTGAGCTCATTTATTTATAAAAATACAAATCTTTTATTGTCTCTTAATAACATACGTACGTTGTACAAAATAAATAAAAAGTCTTGACAATTTCACCTGAATTATCGATATCGGCATACAGCACTCAGTCACACCACTAGCGCGACTCGTCCGCGCATCCGTCACGGTCCATCGTCGGTTTTAGCATACGATTGAATTGCGCGAGCTCATTTATAATTGATCGGTCATTCACACAGACGGACAAGCGAACAAAGCCGAAACGTGTTACCAGTAATGATCGGCTTCACTTTGACTTAGTTCATTGCTTTTTGAAGATATTAAGAAATATTGGACACCTATTTAACAGCTTTTTCAAATGTATATGCGCATTTCTACCAAAAGTGAGCTTTGATTAGCGGATGCACTTTTAGCGCGTTCACAAGGTATAGGTACCTATGTATGATCGAAGACCGACATACGTATAGTTCCTATGATATTTTAGATCATTTTTACGACATAGATATTATCTTATTTGCAAATATACTGGTGAACATTTTCACACACACACACAGATACACACACAGAGGGATCTTTTCCTTTTATTTTCTCTTTTATCAAACTTCTGTATAATGCCCCTACTGACGTTTTTAACAGATAGTAGTGGAGAGACCTTCTCCTGATTTATGCCTATGTAACGGAAATAAATTATTTGTATTTGTACTGGTGAACTCCTTCAAACATTTGAAGAAGGTGAAGAAGCATCTCGCGGGCCAGTATGGCAGTGCCAACGGCGCCGTGATGTGATGCCGTGCTGTCGCGTCCGTTGTAACTGCAACGTGGGCTTCTTTTGCTTACCATAATTATGATAGGCTAGGGAGAGCCAATGTAAAAAAATGCGGGTTATCTGCATATATTTTAGATATTATAGGTACCATAATACATATTTATAAATTGTAGCCTTAAGTTATTTTGAAATGTTTTATTTATCTATATTATAGGTACCATAATACATATTTATAAATTGTAGCCTTAAGTTATTTTGAAATGTTTTATTTATCTATGTCACACTATCATTAATTTGATGAAGTTTAATAAAATTAAAATCCATACAGCAGTTAATATTGATGTTTTTCATTAGAAACATACGAATACGCAAAAATAATCTTTCCATTTGATTTTTGACTATCGTAAATAACTTACAATCTCACCAGGTTTTAAATTATGTAAGCAACTTAATTGGCCCTTGTAAATAATTGAAAGTTTGAATTAAATTACGAAATCGACCTCTCATGACCTCACTATTAAAATCAATCAAAATTATCCGATTTCCTTATGCATTAACGTACGAGTGAAATCGAGCAAAGTAAAGATTACCCAGTAATTATCTAATTAGTAAACCAAAACTACGAATAATTAGCATTTACAGTTGCGTGATGATCATTTAATTATTTTGGGTCAAGTATAACTTATCTATGCGTGTGAATGTACTTACAAATTCACAGTGTATTACTGCAGTTTGTCTTTCCTCATTTAATTTTCACCTCAATGTAAGTAATCATAAGGTTTAATTTCATTCAAGAAATTTAACACATTCTTATACTCACGTGTTACATAAGTAGATTGTAAAGCGTGATACGTGAACAAGAGATCAATCATTTATTACACTCACGACGTAAATGTTACCCTTTTTATGCCTTATGGACTGTCCTTTATGTCTGAGACACAAGTGCTATTTTTGCACTGCGGGGATAACTCGAGCTGACGCTGACTGTACCTATCTGTGAAGGGTCTTGCTAAATATGTCCTTAATTATGGTATTGGTTACATACCCAGTGGCGTAGCGTGTGTATCGGCCGCCCGGGGCGGAAGACAATTATACCATCCCTTATTCTTTCCGCTCCCCTAGGATGAAAAAGAATAATCAGAAAGATGAAGAAGAAGCAGGAGATTTGCCACCCTCTTTAATACACTTTTAGTGTCAGCCATAAACCTACTGTCCCACTATAGGACAAAGGCCTTCATCATAAAAATCTAGTCATCAGTATAGGCATGATTTATAAGTCTCAATCACCACGCTTCACTCACACACTTCATCATAAACCCGAGCTATGTTCGAAAAATTCAGAACATAGGTAGGGTGATCGAGACAGTGATTGCCCACTTAAGGAATTGACACTAGTTTTATTTCAATATAATCCTTAACTTTAACAATTAGAAATCAGAGTGTAATTATTTGACAACGGTAATAGTTTAGCATTGAGATAAGTTAGCAATAATTAAAACATCTTAAGAATATTTTATAATTATAACGTATAACAAAAATATCTCCTAAAAACACAGTGATTGCCCACTTGACACAGTCATTGCCAACCAAATGAGACAGTTATTGCCACCTATACCGCACGTTGTATTTCCATAAAAATATTAATAAATACTTAAAATTTTAGATCTTTCGTAAGTTTTTAAGCGTTAAGATATATTTCTAAGCAATTAAAATCAGTAACATCATCCAAATAAGATACCATTGACTAAGAAAACCCATTTAATTTCAAAATCTAGTAAAATCGTCATCTAGTTTGTTGTTATTTCAGCGAATTAATGGAAAGTACCAATTTTACAAAAAGTAGATACAGTTTTGAGGTTATCGGAGGCCCATTGAGGGTGAGGGGTGAGGGGGGGGGGGGAGTTAAAACATTTGCAGCATACTTGTGACTCCACTGGTGTAGTGATGCGTGTTTTTGACTGCCACATCATAATATAAAAAGCAATGCTGCCGCCCATGATCACCTGAAACACCAGTGGAGTCACAAGTGTGTTGCCAACCTTTTATCCCCTTCCCTCCGGATGGGCCTCAGTTACCCTCACTCACTCGGCGAAACACAGCAGAGGGGCTGCTTCACGCCGGTTTTCTGTGAAGTAGAGCAGACTCCGATCAAGCCGGCCCATTCATGCCGAATTGTGGCTCTCCCACAGTTAAAAATCGATATTTTTTCTAATTAACTGCAACCATAGCTTGATAATTCAATTTTTATATGTGATAGGCACATAAGCATACGGATCACCTGATGGTAAGCGATTTCCACCGTTCATAGACACTCGCAACAATAAGTGGAATCACTAATGCGCTGCCGACATTTTAACTCCTTCATTGAGCCTCCGGTACCCCCACGCGTTATCGCCGCTTGACGTTAGTTTTCTGTGATCATAGAATCACTCCGTTTAAGCCGGCTTATTAATTCTGAAACGTGGCTCTCCCACGGTAAAATACCTAATAAAATAATTATTACGATATAATTATTGGTTGTTTTTCTTACCACTAAACTTTTCCACCAAGATTTACGATAGCAGATAAAATATTCCCCTATTTTAGGTCAACTTTTTGTAAAAAGCTGTATTTTTTATAACTCCTTGAAGTACATAAGTATTAAGTACCAGACATATAGATATAAAGAAAGATACAGGATAAAAAGAAAATATTCGGTTCGATTATTATAATCCCTCACGTGATTTAGTAAATACCTACCCGGGCAATCACTGTCTCATGCCTATGGCAATAACTGAATTCTGGTATGGCAATTACTGAATTTCTCCTAATTTAGGTACAGTGATTGCCCACCCCCTTAAAATACTTAATGGAATAAAATTACGCTACGATAACTGCTTCAAATGAAACATTGAAGCTTTAACTAACACGTCATTGTGCTTTAACGGTCAAAAACGAAAATTAAAGTGATACAAACTTCAAAACCGCAAAATGTATCCTTAACAAATTCTGTAAGGAATTCGCATTTATTGAAGTGACGGACACCCGCTGTCCAAAAACTGCCATTACAATATTACTTACCGAACATTTTGCCAAATGTCTTATTTAGAACTCTAGTAAACAGTATCTTAGTGTTATTTAATGGATTTAATGTAAAACTACACCTTTGAAAATAAGTTAAAATGTATGTTAACCTTAATTCGGGCATTCACTGTACACTGGGCAATCACTGTCTCGGTTACCCTACATAGGTTTCTGGCACAGGTGCTCCTTGCACTAAATAGAAAATGTCAACCCTTGTCTACTTTATGTAATGTAAGTTTGATGAAATAAATTATTTGTATTTGTTGTATAGTATTGCTCGACCTGGGCAACACATATGCGGGAAAACTCGTACTCCCGGGATAGGAGCACATAGATTTAAAAGTTCTAGAGTATTTAAATCTACGAACTCCTCGCGTTTAGTCCCGTTTCAAGTATTTATATAATTTGTTATTATCCACTGAGCCATTCCTCTACTATTCTTTGCTCTCGATGATGGATTAACTACTTCATCTAAAGTGCCTATCATAAACAGTGGAACTCCCATCTCATATGTTCCCTACTTCCTATATTGTAGGATCCATCAAACATTAATGAGGCGTGAAGAAGACGTAGGTACTATAGAGTCGACAGAAAAACAATAGCATAAATTAAGCCCATTTATCTACCATTCAGCAAAAAAGTGAATACTGTTACTTAGAAGTTAACAACCTTAGGGAATATTGCCTTTTTTGTTGACCCAGGAGAAAGGCCCCACCCTTTTTATTGGTAGCTGTAATCTCGTTTAGGAACATAGTATCCCATCACCCTCATGGGTTTAATCAAGTCATCGCTATTATGATGGGATTAGGCTTAATCACTACGATTGCCTAATGCGGATCGGTGATCACAAACCCGAGCTATGTTCAAAAACATTCTTCTTTTGCTCGATCCGGGAATCTAAAGTCAAAAGGTCTTCGTTGAATTACCGAACATGTTGAAAAAGGAATAGAAAATCTTTTCGTCGTCTCTGTCGCAAAAACATGAAACATCGAAATAAGATACAAGCTAACCAAAGAAGTCTAAAAAACTAAAACAGTGGACCAGTTTGATTGCGTGTTCAAAATGTCCTTTGATAGTGTTGTTGGCACTAAAGTGTTCACCCGGTGACCTGCCCATAAAGTAAGGAATGCTTTGAGCAAGTCTATGTCGTAGCGAGGGGAAGGCGTCGCGAAGTTAGGGCTGATCAAAGGTGTTAGTAGAACCATAAAAAAAATCATAGATTGACTCGTGGTCCGCCCTCACTTCGTTTTGGGACATAAGTTTCAAACTGTACTAATAGATAGCGCTGGAAGTCGATTACAACGCGCAAGTGTTTGGGTTTACCGATTTAGTATACAGGGTGTATCTGTTAACATCAACCATTCTGAACAACTTTTGTTCAACAACTTTTCCAAATTCTTCAAAAAAATTTTCGACTCCCCATACAAAATGACTAAGTCACGTGACTGAATTGTTCAGAATGGTTGGTAGAACACGTGGTTAAAGGGATGTAAATGTTCACAGATACACCCTGTATGTATTATGTTAATTTGTCGGTGTATATAGAATTGATATATTTATACATATAGACCGAAACATTTTTTGGCATAAAATAGGTTTTAAGAACTGCAAATAGGCATTACAGATATTATGGTGTACAAGTTTGGCGGCCTTATTGTTGAAAGTCATTTTGTACCAGACAACCGTTAGACAAAGAACATTTAACCTTACTAATATTATTAATGCGAAAGTAACTCTGTCTGTCTGTCTGCCTGTCTGTTACTCTTTCACGTCAAAACTACTGAACGGATTTGAATTAAATTTAGTATACAGTTGGTCTAGACCCTGAGAAAGAACATAGGCTATACTTTTTATTAAAAAAAAGGAGGTGTATCTAATGGATTAAAAGGGGAGTGGAAGTTATTAAATAATTAAAATGCTACACAAAGATACTATTCAACGCGCTCACATCGTTTCAAAACGAATCGTCTAGAACTAAATATGTACCGTTCTGTAAATGATCGGAGATAATGTTAACATAATTACCCTATTTTGCGGCAACCCTACGGTAGTGTATCAGATTTTAAGGACGGCAGTGAGCATTTGCAATGGTTTTATTTTAGACTAACGCCTTGGTGCCCAAGGCGTTTGAGCCACAGGTTTGAACAGTATTAAGTATAGAACCCCTAGCAAAAATGCCATAAAATTTACTTTTTTGTGTAATTGGACGATGTTTATTTCATTAATTAATTTATTTATTCTTTATTGCACAAAATAAAAAGTACAATTGGCGGACTTAATGCCTTACAGCATTCTCTACCAGTAAACCATTTGGCGAATCAGATTTTTTTTTGCGGCGTAAAAGGATAATAATATATTATATTGATATACATTCATCTTATTTTGTATACCTAGTTCTTTATGTGATAGGTGACAGACGAGCAGACGGATCACCTGATGGTAAGCGATTGCCGCCGTCCATTGACACCTGCAATACCAGTAGGGTTACAAGTGCACTGCGGACCTTTAACCCCCTTTCCGGTATCCTCACTCACTCAACGATATACAGCCCCTGCTTGACGCCGATCTTCTGTTAGGCCGTGGCATCACTCCGGTCGATCCGCTTCATTCATGCCGAAGCGTAGCTCTCCAACGTTAAAAAAATATTATAATACTGCGTGCAGACAATACAGTAAAATGGTCACTGTTCTACAGCTCCATAATTAGTTTTCCATTTCAAAAGTTCACCGCCGCCCGCCAATCGATTGTGGTCCATCTGCGCTTTGCGCGTGAGTGGAGCGAGTTCAATCTATCGATAAAATGATTTAAATTTTCAAAAAAGAGGCCAAGTGCAAGTCGGCCTGTCCCGTGAAGCTAAATAATTTATTTTTGTATTTGAGTTAGGTAATTTATTGTAATTTTAAAGGTAATTCCGGTGACGATTTACGACCTATTAAAAAAACTACTAGC